>DF357740.1:856-54452 GCA_000787875.1 Solanum virginianum
CTGTTGGTTCGCTGTACTCTTCTGTTTCAGGTGGCTAGTCAATAAAATAGAGGAAACTCTGCCGAAATTTTTATAAAATAAATAGTAACCTTTTGTTGTAAACTGATTCAGTTATGTTTTCTGGGTGCCCCCATCGCGTACCAGTCATGGCCCATAGATTGGGTCGTAACATACAATATGTCATGATATGAAATTGACTAAGTTGGAAAACATGATAAGCATTTCATTTAAAGCATGATAGTAAAGTATGGGCAATGTCAATGCAATTTAAGAATCATGATAGAAACCTTTAAAGAACATATAAGTTATAAGAAGACACACTCATTTGTGGATATCAACCTTTAAGCCTACATTCTTTCATCATTGGCTTACCCATAATGGCCGGAGGGATTATTCCGACTTATGGCGACTTTGTTGTCACAATACAACTTTATTGGTAAAGAAAATATTTTTTTTGGTTCTTCCATTATTTTCTTGAGTTAAATTATTTCACAAATCTCACAAGCCATAGATCGGTATTCAGCTTAACACTGCTATAGACTACCATATTTTGCTTTTTTACTTCTTCAAGTCACAAGATTTCCAGATATAAAATGTACAATATCTAGATGTAGACATTATGTCATTAATAAAACATGTCCAATTCGCAATAGTAAGACTTTCAATGCCTTTATGTCGATTTTTTTTAAAATAATCCTTTCCCTGAATAAAATTTTCAGATATCTTAGAATTCAATAGACCACTTTGTGGTGCTCTTTCTTCGAACAATAGATTAATTAACTCACTAAGCTTATAATAAAACTTATATTAGGTCTAGTGTGTGATAATTAAATTAACTTCCTACTGGACTAGGATATTGATGTTGATCAACTTAATTTTCTACTTTGTTTTCAAATTTTATATTTGGACTAATAGGTGTTGCAATTGGACAATAACCATTCATCCCTAATGTTCTAGTACATAATTTCTTTGTGATACTGTAATGCCTTCTTTTGATCTTGCTACTTTCATACCAAGAAAATATTTCAACTGGCCTAAATCTTTGATCTCGATCAAGATCCGAGGTCAATTTCTCTTTTAAATATACCTTTCTTTGGTTCTACTTTAATAAATCAAGGGAAGTAGTATAAATATTACTTCATCCTTAATTTATCATATGCAATCCCTTTCTTACTTTATAACAAACACAAAAGCTTGAACTCACAACTTTCGAATACCATCTCATGAGCAATATCAGGTCCAGTGCATACCATAGCATACATTAGACTTCCAACGACTGAGGAATATGGAACTTTGACCATACTTTCTTTTTCCTCCCTTGTTGTTGGACACATCTTCTTTCTCAATTTCATATGACTAGCAAGAAGTGTGCTAACAGGCTTAGCACTCTTCATGTTGAAACATTCCAGTACACTTCTTTTGTGATATATAGATCTTCCTTTCATCTCTGAGACGAGTGATCCTCATGCCTAAGATATGTTTGGCATGGCCCAAGTCTTTCATAGAAAATGACTTACACAACTCATTCTTCAACTTGTTAATTTTGGAAGTATCCTTGTCCACAATCAACATATCATCCTGAAAAGATTTGTACCCCTAAGCTGCTAGTGAACCTGGTTCAATAAGCAGTACCAACACACATAGAGAAAGCAGTAAAGATAACAAGTAACTTATAGTGGAAAATCTCCTTCCTCAAGGGAGAAACAATCACTACCTATACTCGTAGGATTTCAACACCTTCAAACGAGTAAAGTCAACTTAAAACTCACTTTTCAAACTCAACTATTGAGAGCCAAACTCATTCTCAATTACAACTCACACAAAGACAAACAACTTCTTACAATATTTAACTATTGAGAGTCAAACCCACTCGCAACTACAAGTCTACAACTTACTCAATGTAAATAACTTCTTACAATATTTATCCCTAAACAAAGATTCTAAGAAGATTGTCAAACAAACTTGAACAATCAAGAAAACCTAACTCTAGATCTTGCTTGAGTGCTCTCGCCAAATGCCCCGTGCTCTTGCTTGAATGCTCTCACCATTTTTGAATTGCAAAAGTTGTCTCTTCTAGGATTGATGATTGTATTTATATTGAACCCTAGAGACATTCCATATAGGACTCCTTTCTTGAGTAGGGCACATGATTAAAGGAGTCCTTTTCCTAAGCTATTGCCTTCACCAAATCCCATCCTGAGTCCGTTTCGTTAAATAGCATCCTACTTAGACTGGGAATCTGCTTGACTCTACAGGTACAAATATACATGACCTGGTTCCTTGTCATGCTGTTGCTGGTTCGGTTTGTCCTCATCAAAATAACATAGTTATACATGCAAAGATTCTAACAAATTCCCCCTTTTTGATAATGGCAAACCTCTGTGCATATATGAGTTCCTATAAAACAGCTTCCCCCTTTTGACATCTCAAAAAGACAACAAGCATTAGCACAAACTAGGTAACAAGAACATTAGTACAGATACCAAAAACGGGAACAACATTAGACATAACATATTGGAACTGAGGATATTAGCCATCCACATAGCATATAGTAATGCAGCAAGAGAAAGTAGAATATGATATCCGCAGCAAAAAATAATAGGCAAGCACCAATGCCCGCACAAGCATCCACAAAAAAATTATACAAGCCAAAAACAATTATCTGTAGTGTGAATTAAAAGAAAGGATAGCAAAGGACTAGGAGTACTAAGGGTGAGGGGATGAGGGGCCTACACCTAGCAACCTAAGAAGGGAGTCCACTTATGATCCACCTGCTACTGGAAGAGCCGGTCCTTAAGGCGAACCACTTCCACCTAAGAGTCTCCAAGTTAATCCTGAAGATCACCAACCTGGGTCTGAAGATGAGCCTACTCAGCTTGAACCTCTCGAAGTTCCCATCATGATCTGAGTGATAGTGCAAGTAGAATTCGATGAAGGGTGCAACAACAATGATAGTAGGAGGAGCACATTTGCACTCAATGGCAGTGTGGTGATCAATCTTGTCTTTCTTGGTCAAAGCCCTCCAAGCGGAACCTGAAATACCCTGAAGACGTGGGTCAGCAGATTACCATAGGCGAGCTGATGGGGGCCCTCTGTAGGATCAACAATGCGTGCCATATGATGCAGAATCAGAGCAGGCCAGTTTACAGGTTCCTGTAGGACTATTGCTTGAACGATCCCCATATCATGATATGTTGCTTCATACTTGCGCTCACCTCTGGGTAACACCCTCTTATGCACTACTTCAAACAAAAGCTTCAAATATAGTGGCATCTCCGCCTTAAATGCTTTCCTGGGCACATCAGTGACTCGCCCATCAGTACTTGGAGGTCAAAACACAACCAACATCCTCCAACCATACATACTCAGTCAGCCCCACCGATGGAATTTGAAGTATCTTCCCTAACTTCTGCTTATCAAACACAATATCTATCCTATGCACCCTCGAGGTAGCCACATGCCCCTCAGCAAAAGCAAAATTCACATAGAATTCTACTATCTCAGACTCTAAAACAAGGGTCTCAGTATCAAAGAAAAGGTTAATCCAACCCTAGAAGGCTAATTTGTCACACAGTTATGAGACCACAGGATAAGTACGGCCTCAGCGTGGATGACCCTGCCCCTTAGCACAGCTTTAGAGTTGAAATAAAGTTCCTTCCTAACCTAATTAAAATTCTCCATATGTTTTTTCCCATGGGGTTGAGCAGGAGGGACAAAAGGTGAACCATGTGCAGGCGTCCCTTCGAAAGAGGAAGAAAACTGAACAGGGGAAGGCTGAGAATAGACTTACTCGAGCTAGCCTTCTTATGATTGGAGAAGGGGCCAACTAAGTCAAACACACACCTTTTGCTCCTGGTGATGGGACCATGAGTGCGAGGAGCAATAGGTTGTATCGAAGAAGGCGAAGGGGCTTGACAACGAAGGAAATAGTGGTAGACTTAGGATAAGGGAATGTCATCCTGTGAGTTCGAACGTTCCAGTGCAGAAGCATGAACCATAGATGCAGGAGCAATTTTAGATAGAGAGGTGCCATGAGCAAGCGAAATGACATGAATTGGGGATGTATCAATGGAGGAAGACGAAGGAGAAGGTTCTTCGATAAGGCATTGACGAGAGGGTCTAGGGTTAGGAATGGGCAGGTCAACAATTGTGTGGTAGGGTTTGGACATAGAATGATGGGGTAAATAGTAAGGCAGGTGCAAAGATGGTGAGCGGGAAAAGCAAGGGGGTTCATTAATAGTGGCTAGTGGCGGGGATTGTGGTGAGGACGATAGCGATGGCCCGAGGGCAGTGGCTGGTGGCGGGGATTGTGGTGAGGACGATAGCTGTGGCCCGAGGGTGATGACTGGAGTTCCCCCTATGAGAGGTCCTGTGGTGGGGAGGGGGAAGCGACAGTTGAGTCGGTGTCAGAGTAAGAAACAAAAGACGTCCTTGATTGATGGTTGTTTTCTTGAAGAAGGGTTTTGCTTTTTCTGGTTTGAAAACAAAGAAGGTAAGGAACAATTTGGGACACATGGGTGGGAATATTAAAGGGTATATAAGGAGTTGGAAGGAGCATCGGTATGTGATTAAAAAGACCTGGTTTGACAAACTACAATCGGCGTGACTCTCGAGATCCCGAGAAATGGTGATCATTGCCTATTTTTTTAAAGTAAGAACTTTACCCACCAAATTAAGGAACAAATAAGGAGAACTAGGTGCAGGTATTGACTATAAACAACTTTTTGAAAGGCATGTATTCATTCAGATAGTGGAAATTATGTGGCAAGGGCGTACCTGTTAGGTTTGCATATGAGAAACAGTCCCCCCTGACTCCATGCCTTACTCTAACGCCAGATACTAAGGGTAATATCAGCAGTTCCTAGCGTATGTGTCCAGGCATATGTTTTTTAGATGAATACCTGCAAATTTGTTCAAGTAAGTAAATTTGTACAGTGGTGGAAGTACACATTAAGAAG
The DNA here is from genome assembly GCA_000787875.1 of Solanum virginianum. Lineage (NCBI taxonomy): Eukaryota > Viridiplantae > Streptophyta > Magnoliopsida > Solanales > Solanaceae > Solanum > Solanum virginianum. The sequence goes on from DF357740.1 coordinate 5,815, forward strand.
AAAAAGAAAAGAGTCAAAAGTCCCTGATTAGCCCCAGATAAAGGCGATTCTGCTCAAAGTGCTTCCTGCTCAGAGCCTTTATGAAGATATTGACAACCTGGTCTTTGCTTTTACAGAATACCATTTTAATAAACCCTTTTTTGGCATTGTCCCTCAAGAAGTGATGTCGCACATCAATATGCATAGTACACTTGTGCTGGACCAGATTCTTCGCGATATTCACTACACTTATGCTTTCACACATGATAGGGATGTGGTCAACTTGGATCCTAAAATCTACAAGTTGTTGTTTAATCCATAGAAGCTGAGCATAAGAGGAGGCCGCAACAGCATATTCAGCTTTAGCAATAGATAGAGCAACTGAATTCTGTTTCTTGGTGGCCTAGGAAGCCAGACAAGGTCCCAAGAAGTGTGCCATTTCTGAGGTACTCTTCTTGTTCACTGAGTATCTAGCATAATCATCATTTGTAAAGCCTACTAGATTGAATGAAGAACTGATAGGGTACCAAAGAACCAGGTCCATGGATCCCTTTAGGTAGCACAGAATTCGTTTGACAACTTTGAGGTGTGATTCCTTGGGCTTTGATTGGAACCTTGCACACATGGCCACACTGAACATGATATCAAGTCTACTAGTTGTCAGGTATAGAAGTGACCCAATCCTCCCTCTATACTTGGTTTTATCAACTCTAATCCCTACATCATCTTTGTCAAGCCTTATAATAGTTGCCATGAAAGTGTCGCTGACTTTGACATCTTGTATCCCAAACTTAGTGATCAACTCCTTAATGTACTTCTGTTGATGAATAGATGTACTAGTATGTCCCTGATATGTTTGAAGTCCTAAGAAGAAATTTAGTTCCCCTATCATGCTCATCTCAAATTCACTTCCCATAAGTTTTGCAAATTCTGCCCTTAGAGCTTCTTTCATTCCTCCAAAGATGATGTCGTCAATATAGACCTAGACAACGAGTATATAGACTCCTTTTTTTCTCAAGAACAACATATTGTTAATCTTTCTTCTCACATAACCATGACCTATCAAGAAGCTAGAAAATTAATCATACCAGGCTCTGGTGCCTGTTTCAGTCCATATAGAGCTTTATCTAGTTTGTAGACATAGTCTGGATGCTTATGGTCCTCAAACCTAGGTGAAACAGTCTATATAGAGCTTTGTCTAGTTTGTAGACATAGTTTGGATGCTCATGGTCCTCAAACCCATGTGGTTGCCTTACATAAGCTTCCTCCTATAGATACCTATTGAGGAATGCACTTTTGATATCCATCTGATATAGTTAAACTCTTCGTGAGCAGCAAATGCTATGAGCATTCGAATGGCCTCAATACGGGCAACAGGGAAAAAAGTCTCATCATAGTCAATTCCTTTCTCTTGATTATATCCTTACACCACGAATCCAGCCATATTTCTTGTGACCATGCCTTGTTCATCCACCTTGTTCCTGAATACCCATTTAGTTCCAATGGTGGTTCAATGTTCAGGAGGGGGAACCAGGTGCCCCACCTTGCTTCACTCAAACTGTAGGAGTACATCCTGCATGGTAGATATCCATTCTTCATCCAATAATGCTTTTTTGACATTTTTAGGTTCAACCAAGGACATATATATAGAGAAGGCACTATGTTCCTGAGCTGTGATATTTTAAATATCCCCGAGTCTAGAGGAATCAACAAATTTTCATGAGGGTGAGAGCTTTTGTACTTCCAGTTATGTCTTGGATCCTCAGGAAAAGTATTCTTGCTTGTAGTGTCTAAGGAACCATCTTCAGCAGGGTGAGATGTTCCACAGTGCCATCTCCATTTTGAGGGACGACTTCAGAAGGTGCCTCTCTCTCCCCATTACCTTGAGCTGGGGGACCAGATCTGCTAGTCTGCTCCATGTCATCCTCATCATTTGACTCTTTCTTGTCGTCAGTTGGTTCTAGCCTTTGTACTTATTCTTGCAAAACTTTCTCGGCCACTGAACTGGCCTCATCAAATATAATATGTGCACTTTCTTCTACACATCTAGTTCTTTTATTATATACCTTGAAGACTTTGCTATGAAAAGAGTACCCAATGAAAATTCTCTTTGTCACTTATGGCGTCAAACTTCCTTAGAGCATTCTTTCCATTATTGTGTACATAGCATACACAACCAAATGAGCAAAGATGGTCTAGGTTTGGTTTTCTGCCTTTTAGTAACTTATATGGAGTTTTGTTCAAGATAGGTCTAATCAAGCACTGTTGATGAGATAGCAGGCGGTGTTCACTGCCTCAGCCCAAAAGCTCTGTGGAAGATTACTAGCTATCAACCTAGTTTTAGCAATATCTTCTAGAGTTTTATTCTTTCATTCTGCAACCCCATTTTGCCAGGGAGTTCTAGGGTCTGAGAAGTTGTGAGTCATGCTATTTTTAGCATAGAATGAGAGGAAGCCAGAGTTCTCAAATTCTGTACCATGGTCTGTTCTCAAGCTCATCAGATGGCAGTTTAGATTCTTTTGGACCATTTTAGCATACATAACAAACATATCAAAAGTTTCATCCCTAGATTTTAGAAAGAAAGTCTATGTGAACCTTGAGTAATCATCTACAAGTACGAAGATATACCTGTTCCCACCTCTGCTTTGGACTCTCATAGGGTTGCAGAGATCCATGTGAACTAGTTCCAGATGTCTGTTAGTGCTGACTAGTCATATTGGTTAAAAATTGCTCCTGACATATTTACCTTGAGCACAGGCTCCACATACTTGACCTTCACTAATTTTTCCTTTAGGAAATCCCAGAACCAGTTCTTTTAAGATTAGTTTGTTGATTGTAGAGAACCTGGCATATCCTAACCTTTTGTGCCAAAATGACGATGCATCGCTCATGACACTCAAGCACTTCATCTCAAGTTGACTACATCCATTCATGTCCACTTTGTATATGTTCTTGTGTCTCTTTCCCCTGAGTATGAGCCTCTTAGAGAGAACATTCGTCACTTTGCATTTCGAGGCCATGAAAAGCACATTGTTTCCTTTATTGCACATTTGAGAGACACTCAACAGATTATGTTTCAGTCCCTCCACATAGTACAAATTGTTAATGCATTGGGACATAGATGGTCCTACCTTTCCGATACCTTTAATTTCACCTTGTTTTCCATTTCCAAAGCCTACATTCCTGCCTTGAAAGTCACTCAGTAAAAGGAAGTTGAGTTTGTCTCTTGTCATATGTTTGGAGCATGCACTGTGTAAGTACCACTGCTTCTATTTTCCTTTTACTGGTTCCTGCACAATTAACAAAAATAAGATTTGGGTACCTAGATCCACTTGAGTCCCTTTTGATTGTAAGAAGGGTAAATAAAATCCTTTTTTGCCCAGGCAGGAAGATACTTCTTAATCTTTTTAGGCCTGGTGGTTCTAGAAGTGTATCTACTTTTATTATTAAACTAGTTAAATCTAGGTGGATATCTTCTACCCGACCAGTACGTGTTAGTTCTAGGGGGATATCTTTTTCCTATCCTATTTCTATTTCTCCTACGGGGATACCTTCTTGTTCCCCTCCTTTGTCTACCCTTATCATAATTCATGTTGATATAAGAGATGTTGTTATCATGAGACTTTGAGTTTTTATAGCAATTACCTCTCAAATGACCGATCATTCTTGACCGAGTGCAAAGGACTCAAGTGGTCTATTTGTATGATCCTTAGGTTCCTTGATTTTGAACCCAATCCCATACTTAGTGGTAGACTGACCTTGCTACATATCATCAAGCAATGCAAAGAACTTGGTCCATTTTATATTTTGCTTTAATTTAGCTTTGGTCTGGTCCGATTCTTTTAGAAGGACTTCATTTTTGTTCGACACTATACCTAGTTCATTCCCCAGTTTCTTAACCTTTTCCCCTAGATCTGATTGAGTTTGACTCATATTATTTTTCTCCTTTCTAGAGGACTTAAGACTATCAATCTCCACCTGTAGTTTTTGAATTCTCAAGATCAACATTCTTAGTTCTTAGCTGAGCGTAGTCCTCCAGAAGAAGATCTCGGCAGTCACAAACAGCAGATATTCTTAAATCAGGACCTGTGATAGGGACTCGAGCTTTTTCTTTGAATACAAATGAATGTTAGCTCTAGCTTGTTCAAAACTTACCTTGGTGTCTAATAATGCACTGTCTTGATCCTGAGAACCTGCTCCTGCCATTAGCGTCAAATTTTCCTGCTTGATGTGAACCTTCTTAACCTTGAGATCAGTCACTATAATCACCTGTTCTTTGCTACTTTCATCATCAGATTCATCCACAGCGACAAGAGTAAGAAAGTCATACTTTTCAGGTTCATCAACAGCCATGAGAGATTGGTTTTCAGGTGCTTCACCATCTGATTCATCACTAGAGTTGCTGGCTAGTGATTCTAACGCTCTTTGCGCTAAGAGATCCGCTTCCTAAATTTTCATCCTCTTAACCTTGCGAACATATGGTTCAGCCCTGGTTTCTTTGTGTTTCTTTGGGACATTCTTCTTGTACTCAAGTTCCTAGAGTGGACAGAAGTTGATGAAGTGGTTAGGACTTCCACACTTATGACATAGTTGTTCCATTATATCTTTCTCAGTTGTTCATTGAGGAGTCCTTCTTTGTCCACTTGTTCCTTTTTGCAGTCCTGTTGGAACTTCTTGGTGATTAGTGCAATATTTTCTTCTTTGAATCCTGTTTCTCAGTAGCTTTCAAAACCAGGTTCTTATCCTTCATCTTATTGTTCAACTCCTTCTCCTGTCTCTTCTTTAGTTCATAAGTGATTAGAGTTCCCATCATCTGATCCATGGTCATGGTGTCCAGATCCCTAGCTTTAATGATGGCTTCTACTTTGCTTTCTTATGATTCAAGTAGCACACTCAGAAGCTTTCTGATGGACTTTCTAGTGGGAATGATTTCTCCCAAGGAGTAAATCTTATTGACAATGGCAGAGAACTTGGTTTCCATTGCCTGTATGGTTTTACCTTTATGCATTCTAAATAGCTCATCTATCTGTTAAGATTATCAATCTTTGCCTTTTTCACTTGAGTGGTTCCTTCATGAGCAACTTGTAGTGTATCCTAGATTTATTGACAAGATGATATCCTGTTGAATTAATCAGGAACAATGTTGCAAAATAAGATGTTCTTAGCCTTGGCACTGTTGTGAGTAGCAATCTTGCCAGTATCATTCCACTCACTACGTTCCTTAGGCACTCTTGGAGCACCTGAGATTGACCCGTTTCATGGGAATGGTTAGTCCATTGAGCAACAAATTCCAAAGATCAGGGTGTTCTCCCTCAATGTGATTCATCATCCGAGTTTTTCACCATCAGTAGTAATGTTCCTTAAATAGTGGAGGTCTGGACTGAGAAGCTCTTTCTTGTGTCGTGGGTGGGGCCGCCATTATCTTTTCGAGGTTGTTAGCCTTGTTCCGAAAAGACTTGCTCTAATACTAATTGAAAGGATTTGTAACCCTAAGCTGCTAGTGAACCTGGTTCAATAAGCAGTACCAACGCGCATAGAGAAAGCAGTAAAGATAACAAGCAATTTATAATGGAAAACTTCCTTGCTCAAGGGAGAAACAACCACCACCTACACTCATAGGATTTCAACAACTTCACCAACTTCAAACGAGAAAAGTCAACTTACAACTAACTCTTCAAACTCAACTATTGAGAGTCAAACCCATTCTCAATTACTACTCATACAAAGAAAAACAACTTTGTACAATATTTGTCCTTAAAAAAAGATTCTAAGAAGATTGAAGAAAAGACTTGAACAATCAAGAAAACCTAACTCTAGATCTTGCTTGAGTGCTCTCGCCAAGTACCCGTGCTCTTTCTTAAATGCTCTCACCATTTTCCAATTGCAAAAGCTTTCTCTTCTGGTAATGAATGTACAAGCTTGCATAATCTTTAGCCCCATATGTGGTCTTAACTAGTAGAAAGTGAGTTGATTTTTTCATCATATCAAGCAGTATTCTAGGGTTGATGATTGTATTTATATTAAACCCTAGAGACATTCCATATAGGACTCATTTTTTGAGTAGGGCACGTGATTCTTTTACATAAAGGAGTCATTTTCCTAAGTTGTTGTCTTTGTCAAATCCCATCTTGATTTCGTTTCCTTAAATAGCAATCTTGCTTCGATTGGGATTCTGCTTGACTCCACTAGTACAGATATACAGGACCTGGTTCCTTACCATGCTATTGCTAGCCATTTGTTATCATCAAAACATCATAGTCATACCTGCAAATATTCTAACATATCCACATACAACAATAGGATGATAAAATCATCATCAGAAATTTTTTGTACAAATATACAATGGTCTGAGGAAGTCTTTTTGTAGCTTTGTTCCTGCAAAATAGATTTAAACTTCTTGTATCACTGCCTAGGCGGTGGGATTCCACTAAGTATGTTGTTATTGTTGTTGTACCACTGTCTAGGGGCTTGTTTTAGGCCATAAACTCTTTATGAGCTTGCACACAAAATTTTCTTTGTCATTTACTTTGAAGCCCTTAGGTTGTTCCATATAAATATCCTTTTCTAGGTCATCATCAAGAAAAGTCATCTTCACATCCATCTGCTCATTGACTAGCAGCAATACCAAGAACTGTATGAATAGAGGACATTTTCACGATAGGTGAAACTATGTCGTTAAAGTCAATACCTTTTTTTTGACTGAATCGCTTAACAACCAATCTAGCTTTGTATCTGGGCTTCTAGGTGTGTTCTTCAATTTTAACTTTAAACACCAACTTATTTTTCAAAGCTCTCATGCCCTTAGGTAATTTCACCAATTCATAAGTGTGGTTCTCACATGGATTCTATCTATTAATCTCTATGCTTATCTTCTATAGTCTCCTTATAACATTTAGGTTCTCCCCCGTCAGTGAGTAGCACATACTCATTTGGTGAATAACAAGATGAGGGAACACGTTGTCTTATGGACCTCCTAAAAGAAATATTTGATTCATCCACAACTTCATAAACAAGAGGATCATCAATAACAACATAATTGTTATTATCAACATCAAAATGTTGATCTTGAACATGATCCTGAGCATCATCATGATCATCGAGCCCACCAACATCATGCACAGTTGCATGAGGCACTTGATCAAGATGAATCACACTATCAGAACTGGATGTTTTTAGCTTCTCTTCTTTCTCAATGTCTTCAATTGTTTGATTCTCTATGAAGATGATATTGCGGCTTCTCACAAGATTCTTTTCAATTGGATCATATAACCTATAACCAAATTTGTCAAGGTCATATCCGACGAAGATACACTACCTTGTCTTGGCATCTAACTTTGACCTCTCATTATTTGGCACATGTACAAATGTTTTGCAACCAAACACCCCCAAATGGTCATACGAAACCTCCTTTCCATACCAAACTTTGTTTGGAACATCACTTTGTAAAGCCACAGTAGAAGATAGATTAATTAGATATGCAACAGTTAATAAAGTCTCCCCTCAAAAGGAATTTGGCAACTTTGCTTCAGAAAGCAAACATCTAACTCTTTCCATCAAGGTCCTATTTATCCTCTTTGTCAAACCATTAAGCTGAGGAGTCTTGTGGTGTCTAATACCTTGATGCTTGCAGTATTCGTCAAATAGTCCATAATATTCACCACCATTATCAGTATGAATACATTTCAATTTCTTTCCAGTTTCTCTCTCAACTGAAGCCTGAAACTACTTAAAGACACCCAACACTTAGTCTTTAGTCTTTAAGATATAGACCCAAAGTTTTCTCGAGCAATCATCAATGAAAGTGATAAAGTAGAGTGCACCACCCAAAGTCTTTGTCTTCATTGGACCACATAAATCAGAGTGCACTAACTCAAGAAACTCTGTCTTTCTTAAAGAAGTGTTAGACTTAAAGGAAACTCTATTTTTCTTTTCAACCAAGCAGTGCTCACACTTTTTTAATTTAGCACTTTTGAAATCTAATAAAAAAATTCTTGGCTAGAACATTAAGTCCTTTCTCACTGATATGACTAAGTATCTTGTGCCATAATGTTCAAGAATCATCCTCCTCAACTACATTCACCATATATGGCACAAGTAGAAGCCATAGTCTAGTATAGACCAAGTTGTTTGTGGCCATGAGCCACAACCAAGGAAACCTTAACAAGTTTCCATTTTCCTCCACCATTTGTACTAACATATCCTTCATCATCTAATATATGAACAAAAATTAGGTGCAGACGAATAGCAGCTGCATGTTTCACATTGTGTACAACTAATTTAGTTCCAACACTAGTTTCTAAACAAATTGTATCGATACCAACCACCTTAGATATAGTCACATTACTCATACTCAAGGTTCCAAAATCACTGAGAGTATAGAAAGAGAAAAAATCTTACCTTGATGTCACATGAGATGCGACACCAACGTCCACAACCCAGCTTGAATCATCATAAGAAATATTTATCAGATCCGCATTAAGAACAACAACAAGATCTTCGGTCGTAATGGTGGCTAGGCAATTTTTATTGCCTTTTTCTTTATTTTCTTATTTTTCTTTATTTTTCCTTTTCAATTTCCAGCAGAAGTTCTTTGTGTTCCCTTTCATACCACAATGATAGAACTCAATATTTTTTAAGTTTGCCTTTGGATTTGCTCCTATTGTGTTCTTCATTCTGAGAACCACAATTTTTGTTTCTCCCCCTGGAGCCAGTCATTAGGACATCTGACAAAGAAGAACTTTGAGATTTTCTTCTTATCTCTTCATTCAAGGCACATCTCTTGGCAAAATCCATAGAATGGTCTGAGGAAGTCTTTTTGTAGCTTTTTTCCTGCAAAATAGATTTAAACTTCTTGTATGACACATCTCTTGGCAAAATCCATAGAGATCACACCATCCGGAGCAGAATTTGACAATGACATTCTAAATGTTTCCCAAGAATCTGGTAGGGAATCAAGTAGAAGCAATCCTTGAATTTTTTTTATCAAATTTAATGCCCATAGCAGAAAACTGGTTCATGATCCCCTAAAAATTATTCATGTGATCTGTTATCAGAGAACCATCAATATATTTTAAATTCAACATCTGCTTTATTAAGAACATTTTATTGTTCCTATTCTTCTGAGCATACAAACTTTCAAGATGCTCCCGCAGGGTTCAAGCATGTGTTTCACCAGATATATGGTTCAATATATTATCATCAACTCATTGTCTAATAAATCCACAGACCTGTATATGCAACAGATTCCACTCTTCATCTATTTTTTCAGGTTTTATAGTGGTAAAGACTGGTTGATAGAAATTTATAACGTAAAATAGATCTTTCATATTTCCCTTCCAAATGGCATAATTAGTACCATTCAAAGTAACTATTCTACTAGTGTTGACTTCCATTGTTTTTCCAATAAAATTACTTTTGTAAACTAAAGTTGTGATACTACTTAGTTGGGAAGAATGCGAACTAACACAAAATGTGTATGGTAAAAAAAAGAGAAATTAAATGGAAAAAATAATGACACTAAATTTTTATGCGGAAACCCTTTTAAATAGGTAAAAACCACGAGCCAAAAGGAGCAATTGATATCACTATAGTAAGGAATTTTACACAGTATAGGCATGAGTACAATACTAAGAAACCTTCTACACATACAAAAGAAATACTCTCTTTTGATTTTCCACCTTACTAAAAAATATAGTTCACACTATATTTTCCTTCACAGACTATTTTTCTTATATAGTATATGGTATACCTTGTAGAAAAATACTCAGTGTATTTTTCTTTACTCTCTGTATTTTTTGGTGTATCTAATCAGAGAGTTGAAGCTCTCTCTTTGTAGTGAAGGAATTGACCTTCACCTCTTCTCTTGGCTTACTAGAGAAGAGGACTTACGTTGCAATTTGCAATTGCAAATTGCTGATGATATTGCTTTTTACTCATTTTCTGGCAAAATGGGTATGCACCCGTACTCACAATTTTCTTCTTTTGTTGATAAGAATGAGTGTTGGACTCATCAAAGTACCACCCCTTTCTCAAATTTTTTTTACTAAGTATATATATTTATACTATGTTTCAAAGATATATATTTAATGAGGTGTCATTATTTTACAAAAGTTATTTGCTGACATGTTGGTTAAACTTTTATCCTTCCATCTACAAATATCGACACTGTTTTCTAAAAGTTTTGTGTGTAAAATTAATTCCATAGTTATTAATTTTGAGTAATACAAATAAGCTAAAATGTAATACATTACAAAGGAATAAAAAAAACATTTCAGTTCCAAAATAATTAGAAGAGTTTTGAGGAATGTGATGTAATGGCCTTTACTGCCATTTACATTCACAATACTTTTCTCCTAGTAACTCTTTTTTTTTTTTACAATAACTCCTCTTGAAATCCTATATAAAGAGTGTTTGATGAACATAAATATAGACCAACCAAAAGAAAAGAAAGAAAAAAACTTCCTCCTTTCTTTTTCTTGAATATTTTTTGGGCAATTGTTTTTGCGCAACCTCCAAACTTTCAGCCACGAGTGCATGTATTTGAGAATAGGTTAGAACCTTGGGGAGTGATCGGCTAGAGCGATTTGTGCTGGGGTTGGGCCAAAATCGCTGTCAAGGCAGTGGCTTGCCACGATATAATGTTTGTGATAAGTTAGTTAATTCTAGTCCAATATCAGTATTGTAGTATTTTTCCAACAATTTGAAAGCGATTTTCTTACATACAATATTGATAAATGACTATTTCTTTGAACAAAGCTTTTTTTGATTTGTCAAAGCTTGAGGCAAATCTGATGGCTAATAAAACAGATTAGGTGTTATATGCAGGTGCTTCAAGACATCTTTGTGCTAACAAGAAGTTATTCTATGAACTTGAGGAGTCCAATAATGATGAATGTGTTTATATGAGTAACTCCACTACTGCTGGAGTTATGGGTATAAAGGAAAAAAATTACTTAAATTAACTTTTGGAAAAACTTTAGCCTTGAACAATGTTTTGTAAATGTCCTCCCTCCGTAGAAACTTAATTTCCAGAGCACTTCTTAACAAAGCAGGCCTTAAACTTGTTTTTAAAGCGAATAAAATAATTATTTCTCGTGGAGGAGACTTTGTTGGGAAGGGATATCTTATTGAAGGTTTATTTATACTAAACACTATTCAAGAGATTGTCAATAATGCAAGTATTTCTAGTTCTTCTTATATTGTTGAGTCTATTAATTTATGGCATAGTAGACTAGGTCATGGTAATATTCCTTCTTTAAAAGATTTAGGAAAATGAAATTAATTTCTACGATAAAAATTGATGATTTTCTAAATGTCCTCTGTATGTAGAATTAAAGCATGCCAAGAAACCTTTCAAACTTGTTATTGATTGAAAGATTGAATTACTTGAACTAGTACATTCAGACTTAGTAGATTTCAAGAATAATGTTAGCAAAGGTGGAAAGAAGTATTATATTATCTTTGTTGATGATTTTTCTAGATACACTAAGGTATATTTTATTAAGTCTAAAGATGAGGCTGAAAGTATGTTCTTGAAATTCAAAGCAGGAGTAGAAAATTAATTTGGTAAGAAGATCAAGAGATTTAGATATGATATAGGTGGTGAATATAATACCAAAACTCTAGAGGATCTTTGTGAGAAAAATGATATTATACATGAAGTTAGTGCTTCTTATACTCTCCAACAAATTGGTGTAGCCTAACAAAAAAATAGAACATGGACATGTTATATGTACAAGTGTACACTTTCAAGATGGGTCTATCTGATAATATGTGGGGGGAAGCTGTCTTGTCTGCATGTTCTATTCTTAATAGAGTCCCTCATAAAAAGTTAGAAAATGCCTCATATGAACTATGGAAAGGATATGCCCCTAGCTTGAAATTTCTAAAAATGTGGGGGTGTTTGAATAAGGTTGGTTTACCTAATTTTAAATGACTGAATGTTCATGCTAAGAATTATGATACTGTCTCTATTGGCTACGCTCAAAATAGTGCTACTTATAGATTTATGGCTTTGAATGATCATACTATTTGTGAATATAGAGATGCAGAATTTTTTTAGCATATTTTTCCTTTGAAAAATAATAGATATTGATGTGCAAAATAATGTTTTACATCTATGTTTATGAATTCTCATGTTGTTTCTTCTTCTGATGTTATTTCTAATGAGCATGAAAATGAACTTAGAAGAAGTAAAAGACGTAGAATTGAAACTAGCTTTGGTTCTGATTTCATTACTACCTTCTTGACTAAAGATTTTTATATTGATGTCTAAAATGATGAATTAGTGTCTCTCTACTTGATAGAAGATATGATGTTTTGGAAAGAGACTACTAAAAGTGAATTAAACTCTATAGTTTCTAATCACATTCAGGACTTGCGTGACTTGCCTAAAGGTTGTAGAATCATTAGTAGCTAGTGGATATTTAAGAAGATATTGAGACTTGATGGTACAATTGATAAATATAAGGCTAGACTTGTTATTAGGGGTTTTAATCAAAAGAAAGTTGTTGATTATTTTGATACTTATTTTCTTGTGACTAAAATAGCGACTATTAGAGCTCTTACTACTTTAACCGCTATTCTAGTTTAGTGGTCCACCAAATGGATGTGAAAATAATATTTTTAAATGGTGGTTTAGAGAAAGAGATCTATATGACTCAATCTGAGGGTTTTATGGTCCCAGGATAAGAGGACAAAGTATGCAAATTGAGGAAGTCCTTGTATGGACTAAACCAAGCATCTAAACAGTGATATGAAAAGTTTAACACTATATTAGTGGATAATGACTTTATCGTCAATTCATTTGATAGTTGCATTTATTCCAAAATGATAGGTTCAGATTGTGTGATCATAAATTTATTTGTAGATGATATGCTAATCTTTGTGCTTAATGTGAATGTTATTAATGAGACTATGAAGTTTTTATCTTCTAAGTTGAAATGAAAGATCTTAGAGAAGGAGATGTGATTTTGGGGATTAAAATCAAAAGAAATATTAATGAACTCTCTTTGTGTCAGTCTCATTACATTGAAAAGATGTTGAAAAAATTTAATTATTTTGATATAGTTCCAATGAGAACTCCTTATGATCCTAGCATAAACTTGAGAAAGAATAAAGAATCTAGTGTTTCTCAGACTGAATATGCTAAAATAATTAGGAGTGTAATGTTTCTTATAAATTATACTCGGCCTAATATAGCATATGTTGTTAGCAGATTGAATAAACATACTCATAATACCTAGTAATGAACAATGGAATGCTCTTCAACGCTTACTAAGGTATTTGAGAGGTACAATGGATTAGTGTTTGCAATTTAATAAATTTCCTACTGACTTAGAAGGATTTCGTGATGCAAACTAGGTAACTGACAATGAAGAAATTAGCTCCACTAGTGGCTATGTGTTTACTTTGGGTGCAAGTGCTATTTCATAGAAGTCTTTTAAACAAACTTGTATAGCACGATCCACCATGGAATTTGAATTCATTACTCTCAAATTGGCAGGACAAGAAGCTGAGTGGCTGAAAAATCTCTTGACGAATGTGCCATTATGGAGAAGACGAGCTTCACCAATCTCTCTTCATTGTGATTCACAGGTAACAATTAAAATGGCCAAAAATACTGTATACAATGGTAAAAAAGAGACATATTCGTATCAGACATGCTGCAGTTAAATAGTTATTGAAACTAGATGTTATTTCCTTGGAATATGTAAGGTCCAAAAGAAATTTGGCGGATCCTTTGACCAAGGGTTTGACAAGAAAAATGATCCTTAAAACATCGAGGGGGATGGGGATAAAGCCCATTGATTGAGGTAGTGTGGTGGACCTATTAAGCCTCAATATACACCACATTTCTATCCCTATGGCGTGAGGCAGTATTTTATAAGGTTGAGCTTATTTTGCTCTTAATGATACTATAGCCTTAAAGTGGTCTATTTGAGATAGACTTGATGGAATCACCTACGTGAGTGTAAAGGTGTGGTCGCCTTTTATGAAAGACTTGAGTCGTCTTTCTAGAGCACTCATAAGACTCAAGGTGTGTGTGCATGACCATAAAAGTACTTTATTTGTATCGCGGGGGTTGCTTAAAAAGTCAAGGATATGGTATGTGTTATAGGGGTCTCAACTTATATCCATTCAGTTCAAGAGTACTTCACTTTTTAGATATTAGTTGGTGTCTCATTTCACTATGTGTTAATTCAAATCGAAAGATATTGACACTTAAGTACATGTTCCTTTCTTTGCCCAAATTTTAATTTGTTCTTACTTTCTATCTTTGCATTAGTGGGGGATTGTTGAGTTAATATATGTAAATTAATACTACATATATTAATTAATGTAATGCAAAGGATAAAGAAAAGAAAAAAATCAAATACGTTACATAGGAGAATAATATACGTTTCAGGACAAAAGAAAAGAAGAAAAGTATTCCTGTAAATGTGATATAATGGTTCTTTAATACCATTAATATTCATTATACGTTTCTTCTTTTTCTTTGAAACTCATCTCTTGAAAATCCTATATAAGTTGGCTTTGTGAACATTAAAATATATATCAACCAACAAAAGAAGAAATATAAAAGCTTCCTCCTTTCTTCTTCTTAGTATTTTCTGGGCAATTGGTTTTTGGGCAACCTCTAACTTTCAACCACGAATGCACGTGTTTAAGTGTAACTGTGGAACCTTGGGAAGTGACCGGCTAGACCGATTTGCACTGGAGTCGGGCTGAAATCGCTTTCAAGGCAGTGGCTTACCACGATACAGTATTTATGATAAGTTATTTAATTCTAGTCTAATATCAATATTGTAGTATTTTTCCAACATAAATCATCAGTCCAAAAAAATTGTAATGTATCTAGCTGCTTAACACGTAAATTTCGGGTCAATCTTCTACCATATTTCCTAGTTATAAGTGGTAAAGATATAGTGAAGGTATTATCTTCTTTATGGGTAAATATTGTAATTATCTTCTTTTAGACTGGAACTTTTCTTTATGAAAAAATTTTAGAAAATAAAATTATTTAACATACAATAGGTCAAAATTTATCTAGCAATTTTTTAGTCTAAAATATAATTCGGTATACAATTTTAAGCATATGATATATTATCATAAACAAAAGTTCTTTCTTATATGACGCTTTCGCTTCTTAAACATTCTTTTTTTCTATTTTGATGTATAAATAGGACTAGTTTAACTTTAAATGAGCCAGCTTATTCTTAAACAATTTTTTTTCTATTCTGATGCGTATAATTATAATAGGAATAGTTTTACTTTAAATGAATCAGATACATATAGTTTTTATAAGTTGGAACAACTCTCTCTATACTTCATAATATTTTGAAATTTGTAATGCTAACTTTTATTTAGGATATATATCAAAAATAAATCATAATACGTGATGATTGTCAAATATTTAATTTTTGAGTGTGAAATTCTTGGCCAGAAAGATAATTTGTTGGTAGAGGAGAGACATTTGAAAGAAAAAGGAAACAAATTATGATATTGCAATGTGATAAATGAATGTTATCCGTAGAATTGCAAAACTAGATACATAACAAGTACTTATATGGGAGAACTAAATAAATACCTACTGAAGGGAAGGCCAATTCATATATAAGGAGAATGGTAAGAATTTTATGTCAAAAAATATTAATGATAAATTAATTCACATTATCACATATGACATCATATTTATAAATGTTAATGACTAATAAGAAAAAGATTAATTTGTTAGAAAACTTAAAGAAGAAATCTATTCAGGATCACAAGTAAATTATTAGACATGCATATGAATTCATAAGAACAAAAAGAATACTAACCTTGTTCCATTGAAGTAACTTGTTTGGAAAAGATATGATCTTCTAAACCTTGAAGATAGTTCTTTGAAATATTCTTCATCTAAGATGAAGAGAAAAAGAAGAGAACATACTTCAGATTCAGGGACCATACTTATTTATAGATTTAGATATGCTTTCATGTTGAAAAGGTACCTTTTCTAATAAGTCAAATCTCCCACTTGGACCACATATGTTTCTGAAAAATCATATATAGATAAAATTTTATTGTGCACACATTTTACTATCTTAATTTAAATATTTCAAAATAATCTGGTCCATCGATAATACCAATATAGGATCAAAGAGGTTTTCGTAACACATATTCGTAACTAAACCCATCAATGGTCACAAATATCAGCAATACCAATGACATAGATCAAATACGAAAATTACATGTAAAATGATCTAAATCATGTCTATTTTAAACTGGTCCTACTTAATGACTTTAATAGTCCAAAAAAATACTGTCTTATACCTTGTGTAACATCACAATAGAAAGTTAATATCCTTATTATCAGAGTTATCAATAAACACATAAAATTCATAAATTTTACAAAACTTTAGTCTGTACAGAAAATAAACTTTATCATGTCAAAAGCATAAACAAAATACAAACTCCCACTAAAATGACTCATATACAAATTCCAAAACTTTAGTCTGTACAGAAAATAAACTTTATCATGTCAAAAGCATAAACAAAATACAAACTCTCACTAAAAAGACTCATCATCAAATTTGACAACACCCATATGAGCCACATGCCTATGAAATACTTTAAGTGGTAGACTTTTTGTGAGCGGATCCATAATCATTGAGTTTGTACTAATATGATCAATCGACACAAGATAACTCTGAACTTTTTCCTTTACAACCAAAAATTTAATGTCAATGTGCTTTGATTTTGACGGTCTTTGATTGTTCTTCGAATATAACTTGGCAGATTTATTATCACAATAAATTTTCAATGGTCTTTCAATATCATCAATTATTTGTATTCTAGTGATAAAATTTCTTAGCCATATTCCTTGATTTGATGCTTCATAACAGGCCACAAATTCAGCTTCCATGGTAGATGAAGCTATTAATGTTTGTTTTACACTCTTCCATGAAATAGCTCCTCCAGCCAGCATGAAAACATAACCTGATGTAGATCTCCTACTATCAAGACATCCAGCAAAATCTGAATTGGAATATCCTACGATCTCCAAGTGATCTTGCCTCTGATAAGTGAGCATGTAATTTTTAGTTCTTTGAAGATACCTCATAACCTGTTTTGCTTCTTTCCAATGATCCATTCTCGGATTACTTAAATATTGGCCTAACATTTTCACTATGTACGATATATCTGGATGCATACAAACTTGTGCATACATGAGACTTCCCACTGCAGATGCATATGAAATTTTGCCAATCTCTTTCTTTTCTATGTCTAAATTTGGACATTGGCGCAAATTGAATTTATCACCTTTTGCCATAGGTGTATCTCCTGATGCACAATTCTGCATGCCAAATCTACTTAGCACCTTTTCAATATAAATTTTCTGTGAGAATCCTAGTATGTTTCTGGTACGATCTCTATGGATCTTTATACCTAGAACAAAGGATGTCTCACCAAGATCCTTCATTTCAAATTTGCTAGATAAAACTTTCTTGATTTCATGCAATAAATCTATATCACTACTTGCCAGTAGAATGTCATCTACATATAGTACAGGGATGAAACATTTGCTCCCACTGAACTTGAGATATATGCATTGATCAATTGTGTTTTTCTTAAAACCAAAAGAGCTTATCACTTGATCAAACTTTCGGTAACATTGACGGGATGTCTACTTTAAGCGATGTATGGACTTCTTAAGTTTGCATATAATGTGCTTTGAATGTTGAGATTTAAAAGTTTCTGGCTGCACCATGTATATGGTTTCTTCAATGTTTCCATTTAGAAAAGCAGTCTTTATGTCCATTTGATGTAAATCTAAGTCATAATGAGCTACAAGTGTCATAATGATTCTAAAAAAGTCTTTTGATGATACTGGAGAAAAAATCTCTTTAAAATTTATCCCTTCCTTTTGAGTGAATCCCTTGGCGACTAGATGAGTTTTCTATCTTTCGATATTACCTTTTGAATCATACTTGGATTTGAAAATCCATTTATACCCAATTGGTTTCGATCCTTGTGGTAACTCGACAAGATCCCAAAAGATCATTGTCTTTCATAAATTTCATCTCATTTTCATGGCTTCGATCCATTTAACAGAGTTTCAATATGATTTTTCTTGACTAACAGTTATAGATCATCTTCCAATCCTATGTCAAAATCATGTTCTTGGAGATAAATGACATAGTCATCAGAAATCGCATTTCTCCTTTCTCTGTTGGATCTTCTTTTAGGCACTTCAACTTGAGGTTGTTGAATAAGAAGTGATATCATTATGTTGTCTATAAAATCCTGATTAACTAGTTGAGAAACATTTGGAATCGATATCATTGTGTTTTCTATGTAATCCTGATTTACAGGCTGAAAAATATTTGGTAAAGTGACCATATCATTTTCAGTGTAGAATCGATATCATCAAATACCTCTTCAAACACAATTTGTTTATTTTGATTGTTCCCTCCATAATTAACATCCTCAATAATTTTGGTATTCCCTGTCTCGAAAAAAAAATTTATTTGAGGGGTCATAAAATTTAAAACCTCTCGACCTTTTAGAGTAACCCACAATTAGCAACTAATAGTTCTTGAATCCAGTTTCTTTTCATTAGGCTTGTAAGGCCTTGCTTCGGTTGAACATCCCCAGACATATAAGTGCCTAATACTAGGCTTCTTACTAGTCCACAACTTGTATGGGGTTTTAGCTACCGCTTTTCTCGAAACTCTGTTTAGTATGTAAACTGCAGTTTTTAACGCTTATCCCCAAAGTGATTCAGGTAAAGAAGAATGACAAATCATACTTCTTACCATATCTTTTAGAGTTTGATTTCTTCTCTCAGATACACCATTTTGACGCAAAGTTCCTGGCATGGTGTATTGAGGTACAATTCCACACTCTACTAGATACTTTGCAAAAGGTCTTGGACATTGTTCACCTGAACCATCATATCTATCGTATTTGATGCTTCATAACAGGCCACAAATTCAGCTTCCATGGTAGATGAAGCTATTAATGTTTGTTTTACACTCTTCCATGAAATAGCTCCTCCAGCCAGCATGAAAACATAACCTGATGTAGATCTCCTACATTGAGTTTCAACTTCAGCTTTGAAAATTTTGAAAACATCCAAAGATTATGACTTCTTATAAATTAAATAGATATAGCCATAGCGGGAGTAATCATCTATAAAGTTGATAAAATATTGTTGACTATTCCATGAAGCCATAGGAAAAGGACCACAAATATCCGTATGTATCAACTCTAAAGGTTTTTTTTACTCCTATAAGCACCTATTTTTCTTATATTTATTTATTTTTCCTTGATGCATTCTGTACAAATCTTTAAATTTGATAGATCAAGGGAATCAAGAATTCCTTTAGACACAAGCCTTTGTATTCTTTGTTTTGAAATATGACCCAATTGTTTATGCCATAACATTGATGAATTCTCATTTATTAATATGCGCTTAGTACCAAAATTACTAGAATGGAGGTTTTCATTATTGTATGTGGCTTGATGGTTTAATTTATATAATTTATCAATCAGAATACCAGTTCCAATAATATTAGAGTTCAGAGAAATACTACAACTTTCATTTTCAATAGAACAATTATATCCAGATTTGTTCAAACAAGAAACAGAAATCAAGTTCCATCTAAATGACGGTACAACAAATGTTTCCTCTAATTCTAAATAGAAATCAATATCTAATAGAATTCTAAAGATACCAATAGTCTCCACAGCTGCCTTATTTCCATTGCCTACATAGATGTATCTTTCAGCATCGATTGGATTTCCACTCCTTAGGCAATCCTGCATAGTGGCACTTATGTGAGTAGTTGCACCCGAATCTATCCACGGAGTGTCACTAGGTACTATAGTCAAATTAACTTCTGAACAAACAAAATTGAGAAGTTTACCTTTCTTTTCACGCCAAGCAACGTACTTGAAACACTCTTTCTTCTTGTGACAAAGTTTCTTACAAAAGAAACATGTCTTCTTTTACTTAGTATCAGATGTTTCTTTGTCTGCAATTTTTTTTATTTTGCTCCTTTTTCGCTTATGTGAAACAGTTTTATTTTCAGAGGTAGATGTCAAATGAGCACTTTCAATCTTCTCTTGTTTAAGTCTGTCCTATTCTTGTATACATTGAGCTATAAGCTCATTCAAAGTCTATTTTTCCTTTTCAATATTATATGAAACTTTGAATTGACTGAATTTTGTCCTCTTCTTGTACACATAAGCTCATTTAAACTCCATTTTTCCATTTGAGTATTATATAAAACTTTGAATTGACTGAATTGTGCAGGAAGGGAGATCAAAATCAGGTGCACAAGTATGTCATCAGACAATTCAAGCTTAAAGGCCTTGAGTTTTGTCACAAGATTAGACATTTTCATAATGTACTCCCTTATGTTTCCTTTACCCTTATATCGCATCGAAACAATCTTGTTAAGAATAATACTTGTTTCAACCTTTTCTTTGGCAGCGAATCGATCTGGCAATTTCTTTTAAGAAACCATTGGCAACTCTATTCTCTGCTATACCGCCTCTTAAGGATTCCGGAATTGAGTGTTGCATCATCATCAAGCTCATGCAATTTGATCGTTCCCACTTCTCGTAAGCAGACTTTTCTTCATTAGTGCTACTCTCATTCAAGTCCACAGGACGATCAAATCTTAATGCATAATCAAGATCCATACAGCCAAGCACTATCATAATATGCTCTTTCCATTTCTTAAAGTTTGTGCCATTAAGCACAGAAATGTTGTTCATATTGGCTGATATTGAAGACACTATAAGATAAAAGAAATAATACTCATAATTAACAATCGAATAAATCATATAAGATAAAATAAATAATGCTCACAATTAATAATCGAATAAATCATATATATGTGAAGATAAAGTAAATTAAACACAACTAAAGTAACAACGATAAATAATTTATAATATATTTATCAAACACACACAGATATATAAAGTGGGTCCATCTCAAGATACCTAGGACAACATTATCATTTAGTCTTTGGACAGAAATAATAACTTGTAAGTGGTACTCTTATAGATAGTTCATAAATATTAATTACTAAACGACCTAACAATACGCCTTTCTTTGGACCGACATATTATTAGTATGTATTACAAATGTATCACATATTTATGACTATTCATAATCTGGCTGAAAATAATCTTCCTTTGGGATGATATATTTCGCATAGATATAACATGTTTCCATATTCAAAATAAATAAATTTCAAACAATAGAGATTATTTTGGCAACATATTATTTTCAATTATTCACTTACGAACTTATTCCATAAAAGAAAAAATAATCATACAATAATAAATTATAACTTAAATTTAGAAACCTCTTCAACATAATGCTGAAAACTTAAAATAAACAATAAAAAAAATAACACTTGAAAACTACATTGTCGACATTGTCGTTAATAAATTTATTTATTTACTTGTAAACATAATAACCTTTCTGTCTTTGTCAAGGACAAACAACAGCAATCTTGTTCAAAAAAAAAATATATATATATATATATATTAATAAATATTGCCTATAGTCACTTTGTGGCAAACCAGAAAGGAAGAAAACAAAATATAAACAAGAGTTGCTATTGCATGCCAACCGGTGCTTAGCAACAAGTGAGAAAGGGAAAAAAAAATTGCTGTTCACTGAGCAAAGTTGACAGATTAAAATTATTTTTTTTATTGACCTTTAAAAAAAAAGGAATGTGCAATTAATCAACCAACAATTCTAAAGCAATCCTTCAAAGTTAACAAAACAAGATTCCGTCTTGTTCCTTGTTCGGTAAAAAAAAAAAAAATTCCAGAGTTTATTACGGACGGCAAAATCAGAAAACAAGAAGAAGGCAACCAAAAATGAAATACTAAATTTGATTCCTTAATAATTATCATGTATAATGATCTAACTAGTTCTAGCGCTGATACCACTTGTTAGAAAACTTAAAAAAAGAAAGCTATTCAGAATCACAAGTAAATCATTAGACATGCATATAAATTCATAAGAACGAAGAGAACACTAACCTTGTTCCATTGAAGCAACTTGTTTGGAAAACATATGATCTTTTAAATCTTGAATATCATTCTTTGAAATATTTTTTATCTGAGATGGAGAGAAAAAGAAGAGAACGTAATTCAGATTCAGAGACCATACTTATTTATAGATTTGGATATGCCTTCACGTTGAAAAGGTACCTTTTCTAATAAGTCTTCATCAGACTTAGGAAAAGGTTCATGGGTTCTTAAGTTTATTAAAAATAAACTCATATTAATAGATATTTACTCTTAAGGCCCAAAACTTTATTTAATACTTTATTAGATCATATAATGGGTTTTTTTAACGATGTCATATCTACGTATAATATATTAATATGTGAATCCACAAATTAGAAATTACTAACATAATGACTATAAAAAAAGGGTGTAAAGAATTGAAAAGTTCTCAATATTAAAACTGTTGACTAACTATTTTGATGATTAATAAATTATTGATACAACATAAGGACCAGGTCAGCATCAGGATGGAATAACAGAGTAGTCACTATAGTCGACAGTTGAAAATTAAAAAACTATCATGGTTGGTGAGATTTGTCCTTCTTCGTACTAAAGGAGCAACCGTCTCTCACAGGCCTTTTTGTGTGTATATAAAAGAATCATTTCTAAGAAACAAAAGATAACTTTTTGAGCAAAAAGAGTGTAAGCATTAATCGAAACAAAAAGTTCTCTTTGCCACTACATGAGAAATACAACTTCAGTTTTCAAGGGACCTAATAGATGAATCTATAGTTTTCTTCTAAGTCTGTCATTGTATTCTGTTCCAACAAAAGTGTAAGATTATCTCCTAATATAAACTATAAAGGAAACTTGATCATCAGAACGTTTTTTTTTTTTTGTGGTTTGTTGTTTGAATTCTTGATTTATTGTGATCTTGAAATCCATGGGTAGAAATCTATTTCCATCTAGGTTGATGAGAGTGCAGCTAGGGTGATGATTTTTGGGTGTTGCTCAAGTCTTGTAATACTAATATTGCAAGTAGGAAATGAAGAGGGGAAGGGCAAATAAAGAGTAGGTTATTTGATTACTTTGCTCTTGCACTTAGTAGATTGTTATGCTTTTGAAAATTCTGTGGGATAGGTCGTGATCGTTTCTCTTTGAGCATGAATTTTTTCACGTTAAGTTTTGTATTCTTTATATTTTGCATTTACAATTAGTTCTGTATTAGAGGAGTTCGTGTGTAAAGGGACCAGATCCTCATACATAATAAGAGCATCCATCTCTCGAAAACGTAATAAAGCATTAACTGAATGATATTTCAAAAATGATTATTTTCTTTTTGAATGAACTATTATATTGTTTTTCCAACAATATAATATGTTCCTATTAATATCTTATTTTGTGTTAGAGAGTTGATAACATAGTACAAAGCCATTGCAGTGGCATTTTGAAGATAAATAAAATATATACAGTTTAATTTTTTTCGTGAGAAAAAAAATAGTTGAAGTGTTACAATTAGAATACGTAGTAGCTGAACTAGTTCTTTATATTTGACCAAGCCCTTGTGGATCAACTGTAAGTAAATGGTTAGTGCTCTTTGTCTACTTCCATGGGTCTCTCTTTTTGGTCCCATTTCATTGTATCTAGTTGCAAGAAAATGCAAATTTAGGTTACTGCAGTTTTTGTGCTGATGGTAGATAGCCTTATCGGGTTATATTTTCTATCTTAATTTATCTGATAAAGTTAAAATTTTAATTGTAAATTTAGACACATAAAAATGTTTTATTTTTAAAATAAATTTTATATATTTAGGAACTAAATTTCAATCAAAAAATATTGGTTAACTCTCCAAATTTCAATTATACCACATAAATCAAGAATAATATACCAAATTCTCTCTATTTCTTTTTAGTTGTCATGTTGTATTATTTTAGATAATTTTGATTAACTTTCATGCTAAATTAGATTATATTAATTTAATATTTTAAAAATAAAAAATTAAATACTTAAAAATTATATAAAAATATTATGAGTTACGATTTTTCCAAATCAATATAATAAATATATTTTTAATATTAATCAAAATTTATATTTATTTGACTCTTCAATAACTAAAAAAAAATACTTTTCATTTTTTTAATGTTTGCTTGTTCAAAGGGCAGTATAAATACTTTTCTTGGTCACCAATCATTCGAAGACACGAACACTGTGCTAAAGGTGACACGAAGAAGTATTCAAACATGAAACATGTACTTTTGGGTTACGTAGAAGATTCCGAACCTCATAAGCCAAATTACACACGCGTCTTCTAATTCCTAAAGGGGCAGAGCTAAGTGTCACGGACCATTTTTTGTGACCGTGTGAGATTTAATGAATGGTGCGGACCGACTGATAGTAGCCTGCTTGGGAGAGTTGGGGCGATAATAGCGTTAAGGGGAGTTCTGCCTTAGATGCTAAGGTCTGGCCGTGTTAGGCATGTCGACCCTGTTAAGTTGGGGGAGCTTGTCGCTGGTCTAAGACCTGACTATGAAGTGGATCGAGGCATTCGAAAGACACAACTAGTCGGGAGCTACTGTCGCTCTCATGACGAGCCCATGACAGGGCAAAACCAGTTGGATTTCGCATGAGGGTAAGCCTAGTCCACGGGGCTGAAGGACCCCGAGACGTCGCACGGGCGCTGTGCGCTGCGCCAGACTCTAGGCCCGTGACAGAAAGTTTTAGAGCGGGTCGTATTGTATTGTTGTGAGCTGCGCTAGGGTGGGGTCCTAGAGGAGAGGAGTAGCGAGCACGTCGACGCAGGGAGGCGCGCATGCTAATGACTGCTCCACCCCCGATGGTCCGAGGGAGCGGATAGGCTCGAGGGGACATGGGTGGCCACCAGCGAGGTCGGACTACTTTGCTTGAGCGGTTTGGCGAAGGCAGCGCGGAGGGCATCGATATTCAGTACGACGATCCTTGGCAGAGTCTATCTCCCCCTAGCACGAGGGCGTGCTAGACTTTGGGTGGGGGAGAATGTCACGGACTATTTTTCGTGACCGCGTGAGACCTAATGAATGGTGCGGACCAACTGATAATAGCCTGCTTGTGGGAGTTGGGGCGACAATAGCGTCAAGGGGAGTTCTGCCTTAGACGCCAAGGTCTGGCTGAGTTAGGCATGCTGCCCCTATTAATTTGGGGGAGCTTGTCGCTGGTCTAGGACCTGACTATGAAGGGGACTGAGGCATTCGAAAGGCACAACTGGTCGGGAGCTACTGCCTCTCTCCTGATGAGCCCATGGCAGGGCGAAACCAATTGGATTCCACATGAGGGTAAGGCTAGTCCGTGGGGCTGAGGGACCCCGGGACGGCGCACGGGCGCTGTGCACTACGTCGGACTCTAGGCCCATGACATAAGGGACCAAATGGTTATTCAAATCCTTTTCGATAAGAAAATTATATTAATTTACAGATCGTCATGTGTGTATTTTATATATGCATGTATGTTAACTTGTGTCGTCAGCTTCATCAAAATATTGAATTGAAGCTTTATCTATTGTTATTTATTTAATTCATTTAAAGTGTTAAATCTTGTATCTTATCAGCAAAATTCAAATTATTATAATTTTCATAAATTTGGGAGATTTACAAATAAAATAACATCACACCGTTCACATATATGTATGCTTCCTGAAATTAAAATTGAATATAACTTAACTAGTGTATCATTTTTTCGAAATTAGGGGATTCATGTTAAATTTACGTTCATATCCTAAAGTTAAAGCTTTATTACTTTAAATATCACTAATATTTAATTTAATTAGTATATATTTTTAATTTTTTTAATATGGTTATTCTTTTATATTTTAAAAAATTTTAAACAAAACAAAGTTTAACTCTGCCACGACTGTCTTTCCAATATCTTTTTATTAGGTTCCTTGATTCTTGTTGACTATAACTTACTTTTTCTTACTTCTTGTTTCTATTTCTAGTTAATTTTTTTATTTCTAAAAGTGACTTGAGTATTATGGTTATTATTAATAATTTTTTATCTACGACTCACACAAAAAGACATTATGCACTTGTGCGTACAAACACTACGCATTAATATTCCATTCGTTTTGTTTGTTTCTACCTGCTGCAACAAAATATTTTATGTACTTGTGCATGCAAATACGATGAATTAAATATTATGCCATTCATTTTATTTTATACTTAACTCTCTTCCTAATTTATATCATACTAGTTTAGTGTATCTGCTTTGCACATATATATCGTATTAATTTAAAAATTATATATAAATAGTATTTATTACAATAAATATAATATTTATATAAATAAAATTAAATATTATAAATGCAATAGTTTAATCTATTGTATACCAGCGAAGATGAGAAAAATATTTTAATTACTTACAATATAGATATGTTAGTAATTGGTGAATACATAAAGTAATAATTAGAAATTCAATAATTAGAAGTTAAATGTCACATCCCAGAAGGGTACCCTAGATGTAACCGACACTCAAAAACTATTGTTAGTCCCCAAGCCAACTACTTGGCCTCATCACATTCATTCATTCATACATTCTACTAATCAGTAGAAGATAAAAGGAAGTAAATGGGAACATTTCTTCTAGTCTCAAAATAATATCATAAATAAAAAGGCTAGTAGAAAAGAACTAGCTCACGGTCTTATCAATCAACAATCAAATTGTAGTCTATTAAGCCTCTATCACTATTAGGTGGTGTCAATAACGGACCCATGGCTACCTCAATCAAAATAAAGCTAATAAGTATCTAACTCTAAAGCAAGCTAAGATGAAAATATCATATGAATCCTCGAAGTAAGGGAGGCTCACCAATTCGCTGAACGTCCAAAGATCCTCAACTATGCATCTGATGATAATCTTGATCCCGTATATCTACATCATAAAATGATGCAGCGCCAGAGGAGTGTCAGTACATGGAATGTACTGGTATGTAAAATAGCTGAATGAAATCGAAACAGGTAGAATAATATGGCAATAACATTAACTCAACTAAAAAAAGCTCAACGCATCTCAACTCAGTAAAACATGCAAGTTTAAAGTAATCATGCTCTTTATAAGGTACATTTGAAAAGGAAAAAAAGACTCCGTTAAAAATCTCATGCTCAATCAATGTTGCTTGGGAGCTTCTCTTAACAGACATATATTCTATCCCACCACCTTTGAATTAGGTGGTGCACAACGAATTAGCATCGTTGTCATCTATTCTATTCCACCACCTTTTATCGTTGTCATACCCGTCCTAAACTTATCACGCCCGTCCTAAACTTGTCACGGTAAAGGATGCAATATCTCTCTCTCTCTCTCTCTTGGATCCAAAGAGAATGTCCGACTTTTGGGACAAAAGTCTCCAGAATGTGTTGCACGACTATCCTACACTGGCAAACGCAGTTCTGGATCGGGTGACACTACTCACCCAACTCGATGCTCAATAATACTCTCAAGACTAAAACATGCATAACTCATCTATTAAATCAATCCTATTTAAGACTCATATCAACTATCACCATTATCTATCAATGAAATTATTATGAGAAAATATACTTACATTATCATCAATATGTACTCAAAGCATCATGTAGACTCAGTGCTTAATTCAATCAAAACTCATCAAAATGTCAAATATTTTCTTAGAAAAACAATACTCATGCTTCAAAAATAATCTCTATATATCACCAAAACTTTTTGTCAAATCACTATTCATGCTCAAAAGTTATATTCATGAAAACTCAATAAAATATGCTAAAAGAATCATCGGAATTAATATGCTCTCTATGACTATCAAATCTCAATTTTTCAGAAATAAAGTATAAAAGCAACCACAGTCCTCAATTAGGGTTCATGTGCATGAAGGCATGAACATACATCCAAACAATTACTCAAATGCAAGAACATCATCATGATAATATTGCATACGAGAAACTCATTAATAACATAGAAACTTAATTCAAGAATTTAACCAAGATAATACTTCAAGAATCATGTATGGGGACTCATGGCTTCTCAACTTATCTATGATCATCTATGGGGCATATGGGAGAACAATCTCATGCTTTAAGTTTAGTCTTACATACCTGGGATGAAGAACTGTTAATCCTCTTCAAGAATTTGACCCGAACTTTGGAAATCCTCAATCTTTTTTTTGTTATCTCTCTCAGAAACATTCACGTACTTAGAACTAGGAGAATATGGATTTTTGAAACCCTTCGTACAAATTAAAGGAGTTAAAATACGTTTTGGGGTATTAAAATAGGTTGAGAATACCCAAAATATCCTTCTCGAAATCAAAAGAAAAATTTTCACAAAATTTGTACTGGTCCGCAACGTGCCAGGGGCGCGGACCAGTGCATTTTTCCCCAAAATTCCTCCGAACGAATTTTTCTCCTCCCGTCGAATTTTAAAAAATATATAAGTGTAGGTGTGCATCCCTAGTGCATCACGCCTGGGGCCCGCGTCAACAATGTCCTGAAATTAACTAGCAAAAATTATTTTTTGACTTGGTTGCTCTAAAATCGGGTCGAAATCATTTTCTGACTCAATTTTCGTGTTGATCATAAATCCGATCTCGAATTTTCCATCATAACTTGGGAAGACGCGTTATGTGCACGATTACGTTCTAGGGGCATTTGGGTAATTTTATCGGGTGTTACATTAAATAATTAATTAATTAAAATTTAATGTGAAAAAACACTCCTAAATATAAAAAGAGTAGTTTAATGTTTCCAACAGAATTTTAATTACTCTTTTTTTCTTTTTTAAATTTGTTATATTACATACTTTTATTAAAAATATATTTGATAATTAAATTTAATTAATTTCAAAATCTTAAATATTAGAATAATAATAATATTTTTCCTTTCCTTTCCTTCATAGCCTAGATAATTATTTAGATAAAATTTCCCTAAACCAAAAGTGAATTCTAAATACAAAGAAACTTTAATCCAAAAGTGAATCTTAAAACTAAACAAATAAAAGATAAAATAATAAATTAAGAAAAATAGCGAAAAGACGATTTATCTAAAGCGAAATATTTCAATGAAGGGCAAAAAGTTCAAACAACATTTCTAAGGACCTTCACACTTTTAATATAGTATAGATATAGATATAGATAGATAGATAGATGGATAGATAAAATGATATATGATATGATTTATAAAATATGTTAACCTAAAAACAAAGAATAGTCTAAAATTTGATTATTCTTTTAAGAATCAAAAATAATTTAATTTTAATTATAATATATTTTATATATTTAAAATTAATAAAAAATATTATAAATTATAATAATTCATAATTTATAAATAAGATCAATATTTGAATCTTAAAATGCATAAATTGAAAATGTATGAATTAAAATTTTAATTGATTTGGCCATTGGGCATTCCTCCTAGTTATAAGCGGTAAAGATATGATGGGGTATTACTGTAATTATATTGTGACAAATAAACATGACATAATAATTTTTAGATTATGTAATTATTAGGTTATATTAAATTTTAAAAATAAAATTTAATTATCTAAAATTAAAATTTTATATTAGACAAATAAGAATATTTATAAATAATATTAAAATAAATATTTAAGGGATATATTAACTTTTGAAAATATATTAATTAGTAAACATGTGTTATTAATTAATTGTAAAAAAATTAATTTATATTTTTCAAATTAGTATATTTTAATTAAGCTAATCATAAAAACTAAAAATACAAGTTGTATACAAACATATGACACGCAATATTTGACAAAAATATAAATATTATAAATATAATATCATAGTAAGATTATTAAAATAATTGAAAAAAAAGATAATTGATTGAATCTAACTAAAAAATAAATGGCTTGTAATGCAAAACATCAAGTCATATACTGCAAACACAAATGAAATTAAAAATATAACATATATAAGTTTTAAAATTAAAATAAAAAATTTAACATAATACTCTTATGTCAAGTTTTAATGTAACATACATAAATATGATTTAAAGAAAAATGAAAGTTTATAACTTTATTTGACAATAAATTGAACTTTAATTTAAAAATTAGAATACTAATAAAATCATACTAATGAAAACAATAAATATAGAATAAATGAATAAGTAAATGAATAAGATAATATGAAAAATTGCATGGAATACATGAAGCAAAGGTTAAGAATGAGAATAAAATGAAATAAATATTATAGAATAAGATGTATTTTTAAAAAAATATTAAAATTGTCATGCCCCGAGCGTACACCCTGGACGTGGCCGGTACTCGAAAACCATTTCTGGTCCCAAGCGAACCACTTGACCTGACTACTTACTCAGCGGAAGACTTAACAATAGTGGAACAATAGTGGAAAGGCTTTGAATAAGCAACATAAAACTACTAAACTTGTCTGAATAACTGAAAAGAGAAATAGTTCAATAATGAAATCAATTTAATCAGAACAGAAGTATCTAACACATAGTTTATGGAACCTCTACTAAAATAGTCTGAAAGGACTAATCGGACAGGCCCCAAGTAGCCGGAATTGAAATAAAGACTGAAAGGGAACATAATAACCCAAGAGTTGCTAACTGAGAAGAGACCTCACCGATTTGCTAGAAGTTGTCTAGTCCTCAACGAAGCGGCTGCTGAGGAGCTTTGTCACCTGTATCTGCATCGTTTTAAGGATGTCAGTACTTAAAATGTACGGTATGTAAGATGGCCAAAACAGTAACTCAGGGTAACATAACATTTCTCAAAAAGGATATAAGCATAACTCATAATAAAGTAATAATAATGGTAAGTACTTTATATGCTGAAATCTGGTAAAAACATATTTTTCTTAACTTGGGGAGTTTCTCTAACCGACAACCACCAAGATCTTCGTGGTGATACAGCATCTTGCCCACGCTGCCAGAGCCATCCCGTACTTTGCAGGGGTAGGGCACGAAGAACTAGAGGAGTGGATCCATCCCAAAACTGGGTCATTCTCAGTGGCTAATAAGGAAAGTACCGTGGTACAATACTATCATATGCTGGCTACATAGTTTATGAGTTCGAGTACTTAATTCTACTCTCACCCATATCAGTGTTCAATACTACTCTCAAAATACTTTTATATAGCTCAAACTTAAAGAATTATAGATTCTTGAAATCTGGTTTCTCGGGGACTTAGCCCAGCTTACTACTTAGCTTTTTCATCTGACTTATTTAACTTGTCTGAAAACTAATATCAGCTCAAGTGATTCAAAATCAGGTCAGATTTCGTGGCTAATATGCAAAAACTAGTTCTAAAAATATCTTTGTTGAACTTAGCTTAAAAGTACTCATACTAGTCTTTCTCTTTTTGAAATAATATCAAGATTTTTCAAGAAACTCAACAATAGTAAATCTTGTTCATCACTAAATGTAAATTGGATGACAATACTTTAATTGCACAATATAAAAATCAAGATGATATTATTTATCAAGAATCTATGAAAATTATCATACTTCACAAAGTTTACATGGATTTAGTCTCAACTAATACTTGGATATTCGTGAGTGAAACTAACTTTTATTCTTAAAGATATTCTTGAAATAATAGTTTTTAGGGTGACCTTACATACCTTGGAAAGAACTCTTGGTGAATTGGAGAGATTTTCTTGAAGGCCCTAATTGTTCTTGATCTTACGCTTGAAGTTCTGGGAAGGATTTGCTTTATTTGAACGAATGAATGAGAAAGAAAAACGTTTTTGGACTTTTTGGACTTAAAAATGACTTTAAAATATTTAATTTAGGATTATGGGGGTGTGGGAAAGATCGAAACTACCCCTCCTCATCAAAAGAAAAAAATTGCTTCCTCCTGCACCAGTGTGCGATGCGCACTAGTGTATTATTACACTTTTTCGCAAATTTTACAGTTCCATCAAATTTTTTGGAAAAACCCAAGTGTGGTTCCACTTCCCTAGCGCATCGCGGAAGGGGCACAGAAACCTCACTATTTTTTATTTTCTTGAGAAAAATTAATTCGCATTTTTTAGCGTTAAAGTCGAGTCGAGACCATTTTCCGACTCAGTTTTTCGCACGGATCGCAAATTTGATCTCGGATTTGCAATTGGAGTATGGAAAGACACGTTATGCGCAAGGTCAATTCTAGGGGTATTTTAGTCTTTTTACCAAAAGTTACATAAATAAGAAATAAAAAAGAATTTAAAATTATAAAAATAAAAAAATTAAAATGAAAAGTAGAAATAGAAATAAAAGAAAGAAATTAAAAATTAATTGGCTTGTAATTACACCATGTAATTACCTACAATTCACACCCTCCTCTTGTGAATTGAAGAATGTAATTACACCTTGTCAATTACATTCAATTACCTGTAAATCAAGTAATTATCTATTCAACCAAACAAGTTAGGGAGTGTAACTATACCTAATTACACCAATAGGCTCTTAAGTTAACAAAAGTGAATTCAAGTAATGAAATCATAACTTGAGAGACGGATATCAAATGA
This sequence comes from Solanum virginianum, assembly GCA_000787875.1. NCBI lineage: Eukaryota > Viridiplantae > Streptophyta > Magnoliopsida > Solanales > Solanaceae > Solanum > Solanum virginianum. Next base: position 38,307 of record DF357740.1, read on the forward strand.
ATTCATATGAAATAAAATTAAAAATTCCACAATTACACGAAAAATATTTTCTCCATCCTATTTTAGTTGTCATATGAGGTTTTGACACAATTCTTAAGAAAAAATTAATTAGAAATTTATTTGACTAATATATTCTTTATAAATAATTAAAATTTCATCTATATATGTGCCTCTTAATTCTAAAATAATTAATACTAAGGATAAAGTAGAAAAAAATTAATTCTTTCTTAATTATCTAAATTACTAATTATTTTTTAAAAAAACTATTTCTGTTATACCTAACAACAAATGGGACAAAGAAGTAATTAGATATAAAAAAAAGGGGAAAAAAAGAGAGATCCAAAAATCAATTTCTTAGGAGAACAATGAGAGAGAATATCATAATCATTTTTTGATGAAAGAAAATTGAAAGATCTCTCGTCAATTCCCAAGTGAGGTGGGAGTGGATCCTTAACCATACATGATTAATCTATATATATAAGTGTGAGTTGTCCCTTTGCTGCCCACCAAAATCAATCAGAATTCGTAAAAGTAGGCAATTCTTTGTCGACGTGTCTGCTTGAGTTACGTGCTTCTACTTCTTTATCATATAGGGTCAATAAAAATATTTTGTGGACTTTTTAACTAAAACTTTTTTTGACAGTTGCTAATTCGTGCGTGCTTCAAGTGCTTTAACTATGATTTTAAAATATTACTCCTAATAAGATAATTTTTTGACTATTTCAACTATGATTTTGCTATATCGCCTTAAAACAAATCTCTGTCAAAATTGGACAAATAAAATTAAATAACTAAACCAACAAAATACTTCCACGTATAGCTTTTTGTGGGCCCCATAATTTTAGGCATTTTTCAGAACTTCAGTTCACCACTGAAACCCCAAAACTACCACCAAACTCCATAAGAACAACCCTCCAGACAACCCCAAACCAGTGTCAAGAAACCACCCCCCTCCCACACCCTGCATACCATGGCAGCTCCGACCAGCCACCAAACGCAATTAAAATAATCCAAAACCAGCCACTACAAAAATCCCAAATCGCCCCTAAAAAATGACATCGCCATCTCAAAATTCCCTCAACAACCCTATCAAAATCACCTCCAACCCCCCCCCCCACCATAACGTCATCTAAAAGCAGCCCTTCAAAAACCTCTAAAAACGTCACTAAAATCCCCTCAACAACCCCACCAAAATCACCTCCAAACCCCCCCCCCCAAAAAAAACGTCATCCAAATATCCCTCCAAAAAGGTCTAAAAAGGTCATTAAAACTCTGCACCGCACAAGCTTCGAGGAGGCAAAATCCAGCTAGCACCACCAGTAAGCAACAACAGACCTCCAAACTCCAACAAAAGACGGATGAAAAAGGAAATTCAATGTCATCTCTTTCACTTCTAGAAAAAGTGAAATACCAAAAAGGCAAATGAAAAACATGAGTAAAGCATTATAAAAGAACAGGATAAATTGACGAATTTTAGTGATAACATAATTTTTATTACTTAAGTAATAAAAAAGGACCTAAAATATCCTTAAACTATTAAAATTGTACAAAAATGTCCTCTATCTACTTGAGCTTAAAATGTCTCTATCATCAGCACACAAATAAATTAAAACAAATAAAATATCATATTTTAAATTTAAATTCAATCGTCCGAATAAGAGTGTAAAAATAATCAAACATATTTATTCGGCCTAGATAACGCCCGGGCTGTGTTTATTAGTTATATGAATAAATCTATAATTATAGTTACTTTATATATTCTTAATATATATCCTTAAATATTTAAAACTTTTCAAATATTATTTTATGTTTTAATTTTTTTTTACTATTTGAAAATTTAGAATATTCTCAAATATTTTTATAGCTTATTTAGAAGGACATTTTGATAATTAAATTTGGTGGAACTGAGTGTAATTACATTGTTTGACTTATTTGGTTGGATTGTAATTACATGATGAGCAGGTAGAGTGCACTTGAAAGGGTGCAATGACACTCTCTGTTTTACCAGAGAGACTGTGAATTGCTGATAATTACATGTACTTATTTTGATTTTTTTATTTTTTTATTTTTATGATTCTAATTTATTTCTTTTTAAATTATATTTTATAATATTTATTTTTCTTTTCTTTCTCATTCTCAACCTTTACATATCATGTGATTCCATACAATTTTTCATATTATCTTTTTTATTTATTTATTTATTCTATGTTTATGTTTTTCATTAGCATGATTTTTATCAACTATACGTATTTTTTCTTCATATTTATGTATGTTATATTGAAACTTGGCATAAGAGTATTATGTCAATTTTTTAATTTTGAATTTATGTTATATTTTTAGTTTCATTTATTTTTATACTATTAACTTAATATTTCACATTACAAGCTATTTATTTTTAATTAAATTAGATAGATTATTTTTTATCAAATATTTTAATAATTTTACTATGACATTATATTTATAATATTTAATATTTTTGTTAAACGTGCATTTCGTAATGTTCGCATAAAACTTGTATTTTTAGTTTTTTAGTAATTAATTTAATTAATATATACTAATTTTTAAAAAATATAAATTAACATATCAAGACTTTGGCTCACACATCAACCTAAATCTTACAATTATCACACAAATATGCTCAATAACTAATCCAGTCCCAAAGGGTTAGCTGAACCTACCTCAATGTCGAAAATCGCATTCAGACAAGTTTTCAATCAACTCATTCAATCAACTCAAACCTCCAAACGATCCTCAAACCAACCAATCACTATCAAAATCAGATAGTACGCATCAAGAGGTACATTTTGATATCCATATTGACATATTTTAGGCTTAGGGGCAAAATAGTCAAAATTAGGGTTAAAATTGTCAAAGTTAGGCTGAAATTCGAAAGTCTTAAATCTGAAAACTGATTAGAAATCATGTTCTTCTTGAGAAATAGAGTTCATGGGAGAAAATCCCATTAAAATTGAGCTTAAATTGAATGAGAAATCAATGGTTAAAGTTTGAAAAATATAGTCCAAAAATCCCCAATTTTGGATGATTAATTTCATGAATAAAGGAAAAATCAAGATAAAACTTATGAAAAATGAGTAGTTTAGTGTTAGAAACACTTACCCAACACAAATCTTCGTAAATCTTTCTTCAACATAGCTCCAAAAAACCTTAGAAATTCAAAAATGGGTTAATAATGATGTCTCTCGGGTTTTTTATAACTGACCAGCGAAATGCTCTCCGCGAACGTGTGTGGAGAACCAGGTCCACCTCTGTGAACGCAGATAGTAAAACGGGGCTGCACCAGAAACTATACACTAGCAAAATCAGTCAACATCAAAACTCAAAATTATTAGTACTCGGAACTCATCTGAATCAAAATTTTACAAACCAAATATGTATCCATACCAGAAATAGCGATCCGGACTCAACGGAATAATCAGAATTCAATTTCGAGGTCTCCATGACACATTTATCAATGCAAATTTAATAAACTAGTTTAAACTCAAAACACCAAAACTACCCTCGGCAACTCCAAAAATTATGACGAGACCATTTTTAGCATTAGTTTCACCATCCAGAACTATTGAAACTGACGGAATTTCAATCAGAACTCCGAATGTTGACCAAAGTTTTGGTTCCAAAAAGGACTAAAATTACAATCCATGGAGCCAATGGAATCCATGGATCCCCAATCCGACCTCCGAAACTCAGAATGACACAAAAACTCACTTTTTCAACAACTTAAACTTTCAAAAAGACCAAAACTCATATTTTCAACTTCTAAAACTCGGGATTCCAATTCCAACCATTCAAATGGTTCAAAGTAGGCCCAAAGCAACTTCTGAAAGGGTAAAACGGTAATTTTCACAGATAAAGTCAAAAATAACCAACCAGCTCATTACAAATTATAATTATTAGTATGAATTTTATGGTAAAAAAATATTAATGACAAATTAATTCACATAAGATATCATGTATTATAAAGGTTAATGACTAATAATAAAAAGACTAATGACTATAAAAAAGTATAAAGAATTGAAAAAATTTCAATGTTAAAACGTAATAAAGCATTAATTGAATGATATTTCAAAAATGATTATTTTCTTTTTTGAAATATTATATTGTTTTTCCAACAATATAATATGTTCCTAGCTATATCTTGTTTTGTGTTAGAGAGTTGATAACATAGTACAAAGCCATTGTAGTGGCTTTTTGAAGATGAATAAAATACATACAGTTTAATTCTTTTCGTGAGAAAAAAACAATTGAAGTGTTACAATTAGAATCAGTAGTAGCTGAACTAGTTCTTTATATTTGACCAAGCCCTTGTGGATCAACTGTAAGTATAAGGTTAGTCCTCCTTGTCTACTTCCATGGGTCTCTTTTTGGTCCCATTTCATTGTATTTAGTTGTAAGAAAATGCAAATTCAGGTTTGGAGTTTTCATGCTGATGTTGGATAGCTTATCGAATTATATTTTCCTCCATCTTAATTTATGTGATAAAGTTAAAAAAATTTAACTTTATCACATAAATTAAGATACATAAAAGTATTATATTTTTAAAATAAATTTATATATTTAAAAAAATTATTTTTAATATTTAATCAATATTTATATCATTTGACTCTTAAAAGAAACTATAAAGGGTCGTCTGGCGTGAAGTATATGTAATCCCGAGATAAAATTATAGTGGTCTTTAAATTATTGTTTGGTTGGTCAATCCATGATAACTTATTCCGGGACTAATAAATAGTACCGGATAAGTTATCCATTCTATTTGGTAGTATACTAATCCCGGGATAACTTATCTCAGGATAAAAGGGATAAATGACAAGAAAATTCTTTTAAACTCTTTTTATATCTCACTTTGTATATTTATATTATTTAATACAATGTATATATTAACATTATAATCTTCCCTCCTTATTTTTATGACACTTTTTCATATATTTCTATTGAAAAATTACACCATATGATATAATTGTTATTGACTAATTCTTATATTTTTTATATTTTAATTTTTTATAAATCCTTTTTTACTTTAATAAGCTTAAAAATGGAAGTTCTATTAGCTTAAAAATGGAACTTCTATTTTTAAATTAAATAAGGCAAAAATTTTATTTTAAATGCATATTGTATTATCAAGGAGATGCACACATTATAATAATTAAGCAAAATAAGATGAAAGATTTATTTTAAAAATAAATATTTAATAACTAAAGCTAGCAAATAAAATATATATAAAAAAACTAATAGATTGAAGGGTAATTTTTATAAATAAATAATATATTTTTAAAATTTATGCAACAAACTAAACAGTCAAACACTCAATAGCAAACCATTTCAACATAATTTATCCCATCATTATTAATCCCAACATAACTTATTCCATCATTATTAATCTCAACATAACTTATCTCATTATAATTTATTCCTTCATAACTTATAGTCAAACCAAACAATTCAGCCCAAAAAAACTATTCATTTTTTTTTTTTTGTGTTTTCTTGGTCAAAGGGCAGTACAACTATAATATATACTTTCCTTGGTCACCAATCATTCGAAGACACGAAAACCGTGCTGAAGGTGAGACGAAGAAGTATTCAAACATGAAGCATGTACTTTTGGGTTTCGTAGAAGATTCCGAATCTCATATGCCAAATTGTCCATTCTCCGTTACACACGAGTCTTCTAACTCCTAAAGCGGCTGAGCTAAGGGACTAAAATGGTTATTCAAATTCTTTTCCATAAAAAAATATATTAAGTTATATCATAGAAGTACTATGGGAAGCAGTTGGTCATCGATATGTCAACTTATTGCCCAGGGCTACTTTAATAATTTCAGTTGTAGCTGCTCAAGCAGATAACATGTTGACATATTTACTTGAGCAGCTTAAAGATATATTCGTAATTTTTTATAGTCATTTCGTTGTAATTTGTTTATCTTATTTTTATTATTAAAAAATATTGTTAATCATGATAATTAAAATTGTTCAAGCAGACAGTAGGTCCACATGCCAATTTGAGCAGCCTGAAGGTACATCCGTAATTTTTTTGCATCTTCTGTTGTAAATTGTTAGTCTTATTTTTAGTGTTAAAAAATACTGCTAATCATGACAATTAAAGTTGCTCAAATAAACAGCAAGTTGACATGGTTGCTTGAACAGTTTGAGGGTATAATTTATAATTTTTTATGGTTCTTCCGTTATAAATTGTTTGTCTTATCTTTTGTGTTAAAAATACTACTAATTGTGATAATGAAAGCTGCTCGAACAGACAACAGATCGACATGCCTGCTTACGTGGCTTGAGGGTATATCGTAATTTTTTATGATTACTCCATTGTAATTAGTTTATCTTATTTTTAGTGTTAAAAATGCTGCTAATCATGATAATTGAAGCTGCTCAAGCAGGTAGCAGGCCAACATGCCCGCTTGAGCAGCTTGACGGTATATCCGTAATTTTTTTGATTCTTCTGTTGCAATTTGTTTGTCTTATTTTTAGTGTTAAAAGAATATTACTAATCATGATAATTAATAACTTAAAATATTTCTAAAAAATATGTTACGTCATAATATTTTTAATTGACTTTCTAAATTTTATCTATATCATTTAAGTTAAAATAAAAAAAATAACAGATATTGAGCTCGTGTGAATGTGGACACCGATGTCAAGTATTTTATATATGTATGTATGTTAAATTGTGTCCTCAGTTTCATCAAAATATTGAATTGAAGCGTAAAGTGTTGAATCTTGACTCTCTATATTTCATTTCATTTATTTTATATGTATTATTTATTAAATTAATAAAATATTATATAAAGTGTTAAATTTTGACTCTCTATATTATCATCTTTATCAGCAAAATTCAAATTATTATAATTTTCATCCATTTGGGAGATTAACAAATGAAATACACATTACATCGTCACATGTATGTATGTCTCCTGAAATTAAAATTGAATTGAATTTAATTAATGTATTTTTATTTATTTTTTGAAATTGGAGGATTCACGTTAAGTTTAAGTTATATCCTAAAGTTAAGCGTTATTACTTTGAATATCATTAATATTTAATTTAATTAGTATATATTTTAAATTTTTTAATATATTTATTCTTTTATATTTTAAAATTTTTAAACAAAACAAATTTTAACTCTGCCACGACTGTCTTTCCAATATCTTTTTATTAGGTTCCTTGATTCTTTTTTACTATAACTTACTTTTTTCTTACTTCTTGTTTCTATTTCTATTTAATTTTTTTATTTCTAAAAGTGACTGGAGTACTGTGAATATTATTAATATTTTTGACCTACGGTACAAACATTATGCATTAATATTCCATTCGTTTTGTTTGTTTCTATCTGCAACAAAAATATTTTATGTACTTGCGCATGCGAATACGATGAATTAAATAAATATATTATACTTAACTCTCTTCCTAATTTATATCATACATTAATATTCCATTTGTTTTGTTTGTTTCTATCTGCAACAAAAATAATTTATGTACTTGCATATGCAAATACGATGAATTAAATGTTATTCCATATATTTTATTTTATACTTAACTCTCCTTCTAATTTATATCATATAATTTTTAAGAATCAAATAATTTAATTTTAATTATGATTTTTAATAAAATTTATATATTTAAAATTAATAAAAAATATTATAAATTATAATAATTCATAATTAAAAATATTTTAAAAAAAATGAGAACAATATTTGAATCTTAAAATACATAAATTGAAATTGAAAAAGTATGAATTAAAATTTTAATTGATTTGACCATTGGGCATTCCTTCTAGTTATAAGTGGTAAAGATATGGTGAGCTATTACTATAATTATGATTAGGTGATGAATGATAAAATCACATCTGATATTACAACATCTCGAACTTTTCTCTTTGGGAAAAATTTAGAAAGTAAAATTATATTATAAAAATACAGGCCAAAATTTATATGGCAAATTTTTAGGTTAAAATATAATTTTTCATACAACTTTAAATTATCCGATCACAAAATTTTTATATCAGTATTTTCTTTATTAAAAATATTTTAAAACTTGATATACAACATCCTATATTCATTATAAAACATTTTGTAAAATTATAAAAGTTATGTGCATATTCGTATACACACATCTCAATCTAATGGAGAATTGGGTGAGATTGAATTGGAAAAAGTCATAATCTAATTTAATCCTAATTTTCTAAAACTTATCTAATTGAAACTCTGAAATTTCAACTGCTAATTCAAAATTATGAACACCATAATGGGGATGTTGGATGACTTATCCAATCTTCTTCAAAACTTGGGGTTTATTTGAAAATTAAGTCACATGCTAATTAAAGTTGGTAGTAATTATCACCATAGTAATTATATAATCTAGTAATTATTATGTCCTGTTAGTTTGTTTGTCACTATGTAATTATAAGTATGTTGTTTAGTAGCATAAGTGTAATTATAAGATTATATTAAATTTTAAGAATAAAAATTAATCATCTAAAATTAAAATTTTATATTAGACAAATAAGGATATTTATTAATAATATTAAATAAATATTTAAGAGATATATTATCTTTTGAAAATATATTAATTACTAAACATATGTTTAAAAAACTTATATTTTTCAAATTAGTATCTTTTAATTAAACTAATCATAAAAACTAAAAATATAAGTTTTATAGGAACACATGAAATACAATGTTTGACAAAAATATAAATATTATAAATATAATGTTATGACAAAATTATTAAAATATTTGACAAAAAGGTAATCAATCAAATCTAACTAAAAAAATAAATGGTTTGTAATGTAAAATATCAAGTCATATACTACCAACACAAATGAAATTAAAATATTAACATATATAAGTTCTAAAATCAAAATAAAAAAAATTAACATTATACTCTTATGTCAAGTTTTAACATAACGTATACAAATATGATTTAAAGAAAAACGAGAGTTTATAACTTATTCGATAATGAATTGAACTTTAATTTAAAAATTAGACTAGTAATAAAATCATACTAATGAAAAAGATAAATATAGAACAAACAAATAAATAAGATAATATGAAAGGTTGCATGGAATCACATGGAGTAAAGGTTGAGAATGAGAATGAAATGAAATAAATATTATAGAATAAAATATATTCTTAAAAAAATATTAAAATAAGAAATAAAAAAAGAATTCAAAACTGTAAAAATAAAAAATAATTAAAAAATAATCAGCTTGTAATTAAAAAGAATTCAATGGAGATTTTCTACTTACATTTTTGCAAACCCCCCCACCCCACCCCACCCCCAACCACAAGAAAAATACCAAATCAAATGAATTCATATGAAATAAAATTTTTAAAAAATCACAATTACACGAAGAAGCTATTTTCTTTCCTCCATTCTATTTTAATTGTCATATAAGCCTTTGGTATAATTCTAAAAAAAAATTAATTAGAAATTTATTTGTTAATTTTAAAATAATTAATACTAAGAGCAAAATAGAAAAGAGTTAATTTTTTCTTAATCATCTAAATTAATAATTATTTTAAAAAGAACTATTTCTAATATACCTAACAACTAAAATGGGACAAAAAAGTAATTAGAAATTAAAAAAAGGAAAAAAAGAGATCCAAAAATAAATTTCTTTAGAACAATGAGAGAGAATATGAAAATTATTTTTTTTAATGAAAGAAAATTGAAAGATATCTCGCAGTATCGAATCTAGAATTTTAACTTAGGAGTTTGAAATATAATAAAAATATAAATGTGCGAATAAATCAATAAAATACAATTTCTAAAGGAACAAATAATAAAAGTATAAATGTGCGAATAATCAACAAAATACAATTTTTAAAGGAATAATTAAGAAAAAGTAAAAAAATAATATTTAAAGTGTGATTTGAACCCTGAGCATGATAATTTATTCAAAAGAAGACCTACCATTATGCTAGATTTTACTTATAGTTTAAAAGATTCAAGTTTATTATATATACAAAAATATAAAAAATTTATCTTATATATACAATATAATCATTTGAGGGGGTTTGGATAAACCCCTCGCCCCTCCTAGATCTGTCCCTGATCTCTCTCGTCAACTCTCAAGTGAGGTGAGAGTGGGTCTTTTAACCATACAAGATTCATATATGAATAAATCTAAAATTATAGTTACTTGATATATTCTTAAATATTTAAAAATTTTCAAATACTAATTTAAGTTTAAATATTTTTTTGTTCTCAAATATATTTAAAGCCTAAGGATATTCTGATTCTCAAAACTTTTTAGAAAATATTTTGGACCTGTTTGAAAAACTTTCATGTAATTAAAAATTAATGTAATTGAGTGTAATTATATTTTTTGACTTGTTTGATAGATTAAATAATTATTTGGTATAAGTAGAATTTGGTGTAATTAAAGTAGTGTAGTTACACTCTTCAATTCTCCTGAAAGAGTTAGGAATTGGATGTAATTATATAACGTGACATCAAATTTTTTTTATGTCTTTTCTTTAAATATATTTTTTATGTGGAAAATGAAAAGACAATTCTTTCTTTTTTTATTTAAAGATTTTTATTTCTAGCAACATTCTAAGGTTTTTGAGTAAATTTTTTTTTCATATTTTGATGCCTTGATAAATTATTTTATATGTTTAATTTTTGTATTTTTTAATTAATTTTTGAGAGTTAATATTTTTCAATTAATTTTTGAGAGTTAATATTTTTTAACTTTTGATAATAATAATAATAATAAATTAGATCTTGAGTAGCCTACAAAGAAATTAAAAGAATAAGTAATAATACTATTTATTTAAAATCTAATCTATTAAATTAACTGTGTAATTATATTTATCCAACCAAATAAATTAACAAAAATTATACTATAATTACATTTTAAAAAATAAACAAAATAATAAAATTATCAAAATATATAATTACAAGATATATAATTACTATCCTAATAATTATATCAATTTTAATTAACAGCTAACATTCCAACGGACCCTTGAGCAAACGGCAGGTAAAAATTTTCCCCCAAGTGGAGTGTAAGTGGGTCTTTAACCTCTAACCGCACATGGTTAATATATGAATAAACCTTTAACCATGGTTACTGGAAATCATCTTCCTTGAAGAAGTCGCGCCAAGTGACGTCGCCTACTCGCAGCCGCGTTGACCTCGCCTCCCTATTTATCTCCCCCATTTCATAACCCCTTTCTGTATCTCAAATTTCCCACTTCCAATTTATCGCTGCTAAGAAACCATGGAATACCGCACCTTAGAAATTAATGTTGTCTCCGGTAAAGATCTCAACAAGGTGAATTACATCACCAAGATGGACGTATACGTCGTCGTTTCGATCGCCGGCGCCGATGACGAGAGATCTAATCAGAAATTCAAAACCCACATCGATCACGACGGTGACAATAACCCCACCTGGAATTTCCCCATCAAATTCACCATTGATGACAAGGCTGCTGTTCAAAATCATTTGCGTCTTGTTTTCAAGCTCCGAAGAGGAAGGATCTATCGATGGTTCATTTGCGTCTTGTTTTCAAGCTCCGATGCCAACGTGCTCTGGGAGATAAAGATATTGGAGAAGTTGACGTACCCATCAAAGAGCTTCTCGAGTCTTCCAATAGCACTACTGGAACTAAACAATTTGTAAGTTATCAAATCAGGAAACCTTCTGGTAAACCCAAAGGTCAACTCACTTTCTCATACCAATTTAGTGATAAGATCACCGGTAATAGTGCTCTCGATTCTAAAATTGACCAGCCGGTGACTGCTTATCCGGCGGTAAATCAAGCTCCGGTGGTGGGATCCACTTCTATGTACCCACCACCACCGCCATCGCAAGGTCCAAGTGGGATGTACCCACCTCCACCGACCTATGCTTGTGGTGGGAGTGGACCCACTCAATCACCGCCGGTGGCATATCCACCACCACCGGCGGCGGTTGGATATGGATATGGATATCCACCGGCGACGGCATATCCTCCACCACCCCAATACGGATATCCACCGCAGCAAGGTGGATATGGTTACGGGTATCCACCGGTGCAACGGCCGCCGAAGAAGAACAGTAATTTTGGGTTGGGATTGGGGGCGGGTTTGCTTGGTGGAGCAATTGGTGGAATGATCATCGGAGATGCAATCTCAGATGCTGGAGGTTATGATGGTGGATTTGGTGATGTTGGTGGATTTGATTTTTGATTTATTTTTTTTAGTTTTAATTCTGGTATTTTTTTTGTTTTATGAGTTGAAATTAGTTCATGTGAAAATTGTAATATTATTATGAGTTTTGATGACATAAATCAAGCAACGTGTATTCAATGCATGTATTATTTTCTTGAGTTAGTCATTTTGATTTTCTATGGAAGATATTCTAATCTTATGAACAAGAAATAAAAGATAGTAAAAAAACACAAATAAATAATTAATTGACAATAATAGAAAATTAAAACCTTCACATTTCAATTATGAATCCAAAATAGACATTAATTCTTAAAGACATTCCACAGAAACGATTATCAAGTGAAAAGTGTACAAAGATGAACTTAAAAGGAATAAAATTTCAAGCAATGAAGCAAGTACTCCTAACATTGCTTAGTAATTAAGAATTTTACTCTTTCAATTAAGGTTTAAGTCATCTGCAGTTCTCAAACTTAGGCATCTAAATTCAAATTTATACTTATTCAACACTTCCATCCCTTTAAATTAGAACCATTTAAACATCTTTTCTCATTTGAATATTTCTTTTATAATAAACTAAAAGTATAAAATGAGTGAAATATACGTACGGTGATATGACAATTTTGACAATAGAATAAAAGAAAAGGAAACTGCTTTTTAAGTAAAAAAGAATAAATATAACTCACCATATAGTTGCCTACCCATCAACACCAGTGGCGAAATTAATATTCTTGACATTGTCTTATATTTTTATAATATGAATATATAATTTTTATATTAAGAGTATTCAATAATTGATATATATTAAAATATTATATTTAATTTATATATTCAAATTTTTTTTAACGACCATGGAGCTCCACCCATGATCAACACCATAACTATCATTTCTCCGATTTCACTCTTTTTGTCAAACATCGATTAAGATTTATTGATATCTTTTGTGTTGTGGGTTTCAATTTATTGACAATTTTCAAGAAAAATGATTTCAGATTTGTATTAGTCTTGTCGGAAAATTTGAAGTTTCGCCGAAAACAATGAACACTAAAGTGGGAGACGATGACCACTAGTTGCTTGTTATTTTAAAATTTTTTGGTATCTTTATTTCATTAAAGAAGGAAAGTGACACAACAGTGAAGATTAATTGGAGAACAACAATTATTTAATTTTTTCCTTTTTGCAGAAATGTTACTCAATAAATCTGCAAGAATTGATTTCATTGCTAAATTTTAGTAAAATTCATTAGACAATGGATATCAAATTGCACAAAGGTTTGATTTTTAATTTTTTTTTTGAGCTTTGAAAATAGTGAGAACGTCTATTCTATTTTTTTCCGACAAACAAGCTAAGATGACAGATTTGAAAGTTGTGGTTGATGGTTTGAAAGACTAAGGAAGAAGAAATAAGTTGACAATGATACACTTGGAAGAAAACGAGGTGGTATGGGTGATGAGTGATGGTTAGAGAAAGAAGTAAAAGAAGATGATGTACGGAGAAAGAAGGGGAAGGAAAAGTGTGGGTGGCCGGTGATGGCAGATCTGGTGGAAAAAATAAGATGATTTGATGAAGGACAATGGCTGTAGGTGAAGAAAGAAGAGGAAGGATCTATCGATGGTGATGACGGCAATGATTGCAGAGGTTAAACATATGATGAGCGATTGAAACAAAGAAGAAGAAGAAGAAAAATTCCTAATGTCCTTTCAAACGCCTTTTCGTCTGTGTACTATACACTCTTTGACATGTTAGCAAAAAGTATTTAACAAATACAAATTTTTATCGGCGTAGATATTCAATGGGTTTGAATTTAGATGTCTAAGTGAATTATACAAACAACTTTAAGAGGCTAAAAGTAACTTACGAAAGGGTAAAATAGTAATTTTTATAGATAAGCTCAAAAATGACTAACTAGGTCATTACATCATTCACACTAAAAATAATATTTTTTCTCGAACATAAAAGAAAAAAGAGTACTTGAAGCCTAAAAAAATGCTAGAATATCTGGCACGCATATCTAACTCCAACTCCCAAGTAATCTCATCAACAGAACAGTGTTGCCACTAAACCTTCACAGAAGGTATATCTTTGGATATCAATCTCCAAACTTGCTTGTCCAATATAGTTGTAGGCTCCTCCACATAAGACAAGTTTGAACCTAACTCAACTGAATCATAAGAAATCACATGGGACTCATTAGGAATGTATTGACAGAGCATAGAAACATGAAAAAGAGAATGAACAGTTGATAATCCAGGTGTAAGGCCAACTCATAGGCCACCTCACTAACTCTTCTCAAAATATCGAAGGGGCCAATAAATCTGGAATTGATCTTGCCCTCTTCCTGAATCTCATCACACCTTTTATGGGTGAAACTTTCAACCATACACTGCTACCAACAAAGAACTCAAGAGGCCTAACTTTTCGATCGACATAACTCTTCTGGTGGCTCTGAGCTGTCAAAAGTCTACTCTGAATCATTCAGACCTAGTCTATGGCATCCTGAAGCAAATCAACACCAAACACCTCAACTAAACCTGAATCCAACCATCCAATCGGTGATCTACACTTCCAGCCATACAAGGCTTCAAATGGTGCCATCTGAATGATGGATTGGTAACTCTTGTTATATGCAAACTTTGCCAATGATAAGTGTTGATCCCACCTGGCCCCAATGTCAATCATACAGGTCCTAAGCATGTCCTCTAACACCTGGATGGTGCCTCAGACTGAACATCAGTCGGGGGATGAAAAATCAAACTCAAATCCAATCAAGTACCTAAATCACACTTTGGAGCCTGCAAAAAATAAGAAGTGAACACCAATCCTCTATTTAACACGATAGACACTGGTACCCCATGCAATCTACTAATGTCCTGAATATACAATCTAGCCAACTGTTCCGCACTGTAGCTAGTCTTCACCGGTATAATGTGAGCCGACTTGGTTAAGCGATGAACAACCACCTAAACTGAGCCGACTTGGTCAAATGATCAACAACTACCTAAACTGAATCAAACTTGCCCAAAGCCAGGGGCAAACCTGTAACAAAGTCCATAGTCACTCTCTCTCACTTGCACTTGGGAATGAGCATCCTTTGCATTAATCCACCGGGCCTTTGGTGCTCATACTTGAACTGTTGACAATTCAAACACTTTGTCACAAACTCAACTATGTCTTTCCTCATGCCAAACCACCAATAATGTTGTTTCAGATTATGGAACATCTTTACCACACTGGATGGATAGAATATCTAACACAATGGGTCTCTTCTAATATCAATCTCACCCAATCTCCCACCTTAAGCACATAAACCTTACCATTAATCCTCAATATGCCATCAGAATCAATAATAGCCACCTTGGATTCACCCCTCAACACTTTGTCACGAATCAAACATAACCTATGATCCTCAAACTGATGAACACAAATCTGATCAAGTAAGGAAGATCTAGCCTCAACAAAAGTCAATATACTCTGAGGAGGAAAAATATCTAACTGAACCATCTATCTAGCAAGCAATTGAACCTCTAAAGCTAAGGGTCTCTCCTCAGCCCTCAAGAATGCCAAACTCCCCATACTAGTAATCTTTCGGCTCAAAGCATCTGTCACCACATTGGCCTTCTTGGGATGATATAAAATAGCGATATCATAATGCTTAAGTATTTCCAACCACCTACGTTGTCTTATATTCAGATTAGGTTGAGAAAAAATATATTTGAAACTCTGGTGCTCGGTAAAGATCTCATGATGGACCCCATAAAGACAACGTCGCCACAACTTCAACACAAATGCAACCGCAGCCAACCCAAGTCATGGGTAGGGCAGTTTTTCTCATGCACCTTCAACTGTGTAGAGGCATGTGTTGTTACCTTCCCCCTTTGAATCAATACACCACCCAAACCCATACAAGAAGCATCATAACACACTACAAATGGCACTCCCTTCTCAGGCAACGGACAA
>DF357740.1:54510-129150 GCA_000787875.1 Solanum virginianum
TATTAAAGTTAATAAATCCTTAAGCCTTTGGAAGCTCAACTCACAGTCATCCAGCTACTGGAATGCCATATCCCTATGAGTCAAACCAGTCAACGGGGCTTCTATAGAGGAGAACCCCTAAACAAAACATCAATAATAACCCACCAAACCAAGGAAACTCCGAATCTCAGTCACATAAATAGGCCTAGTCCACTCACAAATAGTTGCTACTTTGGCTAGATCAACCGTAATACCATCCTTTGTCACCACATGCCTGAGGAATACAACTGACACGAGCCAAAATTCACACTTTAAGAACTTTACATACAACTTCTCTTCCTTCAATCTTTGAAGTGCGGTCCTCAACTGCTGAACATAATCAGTCTCACTGTGGGAATAAACCAAGATATCATCTATGAACATAATCACAAAGATGTTCGAATAGCGCTTGAACATTCGGTTCATCAACCAAATCTAGTGACTGCAATAGATCCTCAACGGTGCATCTGTTGACGATCTCTAGTGCTTGTATCTGCATCATTAAATAATGCAGGCCCAAATAGACATCAGTACGTGAAATATACGAGTATGTAAAATGGTCAAACGAAACAAATAATGGTAGAAGAACATTAACTCAGGTAACTCAAATCAAGAAGGCAAGGAATACAATCAGGATGTCAAAAGTCCAAGGTAAGGATATAGTTAGACAATGACCAACCATATATAATCAAATCCAATCCGGTCCAATCCAATTAGAGTACTATCAAAATCTAGATAAGAGTTTCTCTTATTCGATAATAATCGCTTATGAGCCAGTGATCATACAATAACCTCATTGATGTTGCCACAATCGTTCAATACCTTACTGAGGTGAAGAATGAATCAACTAATCATGGATCCAATATATCAATCAAGTTCTCTATTATTTCAGGGACCTATCAAGAGGAACATCCAACTTAACGCTTTCAATCCTCTCCTACATTTGGCAACATAGTTATTAAGTTCGAGTTGGATTCACTCTTACTCAATTCATTGCTCGATACTCCTTCCAAGACTCAATGCTCATAAGACAATCAATCTCAATCAAACCAATCATGAGTCTCAGAAGAACTCTATCAATCTATCGATTCTATCATAATTAACCCTTTTCAGCTTATATACCATCCCACCAATTCTCAATCACATCTTACGAGAGGAGATTAAACAATCATTAAGACCAATAATTTGAGTTCAATTATGAAGATTCTCAGGACCATCAAATTCTATCAACATCATCATTATGCTCAATCACAATTACCATTACCATTACAACTATATCATTTCTAAAAGAGTCGGTTACATTAAATTGACGGAGGTGGTAGTGTTCGCTCATATCATTGCTGAGAGGGCCATCATATTCATATCATCACCAATAGGAAAATCATATTCATATCACTTCTAAGAGGACCATCAAAGTCATATCATTACCATGAAAGCCATCATATTCATATCATTGCCAAGAGTTCTATCATATTTATATCATCTATAAAAGGGCTATCATATTTGTATCATCACTAGTAGAGATATCAAATTCATATCATTTTCAAAAAAGAATATCATATTCATATCATTGTAAAAAAAATCACCATTATAATATCATCATCAAAGAGGCTATCAGCCTATTGCAATATATCAACTTATTATTTATTATGTCAAAACCAAAGAAGTATGATGTCTGAGAAACATATTATAAATTACATCAACTTTAAAATGAGATCATACATGCTTTATTTTGTCTATGTCAAAATTGGAGAAAGTTGACATCAAATGCTCCAAAGGATAAATATGTGTCAATATAGTAAATGATACTATCTCTTTATTTTAATTATATTTAATGCTAACAAGCTTTATCTTAGTCTCTATCAAAAGTATCCAAGAGGATGAATTCTCAAATAAACCACTGTTGCAGATGACATCAAAAAGTATGCAACACAATGTGAAATTTTCTTTTAGTAGAGAATTGAGATATAGTTTGAAGAGGGTTATCAAACTCTTTGGATGCGAGCTGAGAAGTGACTTCCATAATAATTAAACTACATTCCTATCAAATAATATACAAATATTTCTTTGAGTCCGTTGATTTTAGTTTTGCATCGGGGGATTTCAACCCTCACCACAGTTATTTGTCCAATATGAGTGACATGCACTAAGAGTTGTAAAAATTACATCCACATAAGTTCTTATGTATGGATGCGAAGAGCTCCAAATTCATGGCTAAAAGGTTGCAAGCCTCTTTTTCATAAATTCATTTATTTGTCACTCTTTCATAATCGAAGGTTATCTTAGCATAAGAGATTTTTCTTCAACCAATTAAGTCAAACTACAAACAACCCGATTCTAAAGTTTAGTGATATGTAGGTAGGCTCAATGTTGAAAACTCGATTGTATTTCAACAATTGATCTTAATCTCATTCTCGAGCATTCAACCTCTTCATAATTCAATATTGAGATAATTTTTGAATTCTTTTAAGATCGTGTTTGAAATCAAGCATCTCAAACTACAAATGGCCTGAGTTCTCATATAACCTGAGATATGTAGGAAACGGAATACCGAAGTGTCACGATCCAAAATGGACTGTGAGTGGCATCCACACCTAACCTCCTAGGTGGGCAAACCAATGATACAAATTTCGACCAATGTTAGTTATTCAACTTATAAAATGTAATATTAATGCGGAAGTTCAACTTATAAAAGCAAGAATAACAAAACCTATAATTTCCTTTACACAACATTTCCCAGAACCTGAAAGTCATCACATCAAGGACATCTAATCTCAAATACTAAGTCTATGAGTAGCAACACCAAAATAGATAAATAAAATAGTCTATGTCCAAAAATTAAGGACATCATGCCATAATTGATAGAATCCAACACGAGCCAGAAGGTTAGCTCACCCTGAAACCTGATATACCGATGATCGTCTAGAGCTGAGAGCGAGTCAAAGTCAATGGAACACTCGCTGCACTCCACAAAAGCAAAACAAAGAAAAATACAAGTAGGAGTCAGTACGAGCCACATGTACTGAGTAGGTATCATTGGCCGACTCCAAATAGAAATCAATATGCATAAAATAATAGCATAAATCAACTATAACACTTAACATGTGGCAGCAGCAAGAGACAAGTACATAACCAATCAACAATATCAAGAATACGCATGAGGACACAGGCCTCCACACCATGCTTCTTTTTGGAGATAGGTTATTTGGGATTGAGTATATTATGTGTGTGTCGAACGTGGCACCCGATCCTATAATATATATGTGTCGGATGTGACACCAGATCCTATAATATATGTATCGAAACATGACACCCGATCCAATGTATATAATTAATTAATCTTTTTCATTACTTCTCACTTCATTACAAATGTTTCATCAAGCCTTCTTTATTCAAGGCATCATTTTGAGAGATCAAGTTCAAGATTATATATGGGTTTCATGGTTTTGGGATTGCAGACCAATCACAACAATAAATCAGTCAACCAAACCACAACAATGAAGTGCATAGAGAACATCACAACTTTACTCAATGACTATCAATCACTATTAAGAGTCTCTCTATTAGATAAAACAAACCATAACCTACCTCAAATCGAAGAACCGAAATCAAGTTAGCTAATCCATTGATGTTTCTCCTTTCTTCAATGCCTCGAAAAGTTTTCAACCTATCAAATGTATAAAATATTCATAAGAACACAAGTTCGTACACACCCATATTCCTATATTTCTAGCCTAGACCCACAAACATCCAAATCTATAATTAATTTCTTAAATCTCAGACCTAGAGTTAAGTTTTAAAACTCCCAATTAATATAACTCTAATATTAAAAAAAATTAATAGTATTGATGTAATACAATATCCTCAATATTTGATTACCTATCTCAATATTAAAATTTGATTTATAATGTGACACTAAAATAATGGTAAACAAAATTATAGCCAACTGATTGTGAAATCAGTGGCGACAACCCATTAATCCAATTTGTAGAATCAACATTATGTTATGTATTTATTTCCCTTGGCCCTTGATGGCCAATGAATGACCTCCAAGACTTATGTTTTTCAACTAAACATTCACCGGAACATATTACAATTTACATATATTTACCATATTTGACATTAATAACATCACCAAGCCAAACCGTAAGGTTATTTCTGACAACCTTGTTCATCCTAATCATTGGGTCACCACATGTTGTCATCATCAAGGACAATGCAAATGCTATCTCTTCTTTTATTTCTCTTTATCACAATTGTGTCACCACGGAAAAGCTGTAATGCAAAATAGAAAACAACTGACTTCCGTACCCGCTAACATATAATCTTACTATACTTTTATATTCCTAAACTTCATAGAATCTTTAAATGATAATGAGATTTCTCACCTGAAATTTCACACACAAGCTTTTCTCTTCGTTTAGCGCCGCACAACTTAGGTTTCGTGCAGTCCCTTCTTCTACTTATTTTTTTTTCTAAAATAATTATGTGTTAAAAATGATAAACCCTATTAATACTTATTTTAATTAATTTAATTATCTAAAATTATCCCTAAACTAAATAGCAAAAATTATCGAATAAACCAAAAAGTCCCTTTAATATTCGCAAGATAAATCTTTTATAACATATGAAACTCTATATCTCAAAACAATTTAAAAGCCGCTACACGAGGTCCGGCCATAACCTCCCAAAGTCTGCATCCAATCCCTTTCTGAAAGATAAAAATGTGATCAATAAAAATTGAATTCATCAAATTTTTTTTGTCCAGGATCTCTTTCATCGATCCTATCCAAAGAAAGGGACAATTGTTGACACCCAATTTTGACCATCCATAATGCAAATTAGTTATCAAACTTCTTCAATTTCTAAACAATTTGAAACAATTAATTTTTATAATTTTTAAAATAGCTTCATGTTTTGTCATTTTAAATGTTATGTAATAGCTATAATTACTAACTTTAATAAATATTCAAAAATTGTTCAAAAAGTTTTTTTTAAAATAAATTTTTGGTCAATTAGCTTTGTTTAATTATAGTAATTTTTTTGAGTTAGTTAATTTATAATTAAATTTATTATTTTATTTTTGTTAAGAATAAGAAACTCGTTAATTAATTAGTATGTAATTCATCTTATTTAATTTTTAGCTGAATTTAATATTAACTCAATCTAATTACATCTTAAGTTTAATTCGCTTACGATTGCAATTTCAATGGCCAAATCCTAAAATTAAAAAGGGCAAATCACATAAATATTCTACTTTTAAAAAATATTTAACACTTATAGCAACATTATATTTTTAAGGGTAAATTACACTAATACACGACTTAAGTTTTTTTAATTATGAGAAATCTCAACCGTTTAATTTAATCACGGTTTTTCCATATTTTTAACTTCTCACTTCCCACTATTGATACAAATATACATGCAATCATTATAGCCTAACTGACGCCTATTTATTAGCTGTCAGTTTTGATCCTTTTTTTTGGTTTCCCAAGGTATCCCCCAGCCCAACAGGCCAAAGACTAATCCTCCGCGGATTTGAGCACCATTTAAGGGTTTGTCACTGCCAATTGGTTGATGCACGCACAAGGCGAGGATCGAACCCCCAGCACTTGCTTAAGCGATTTAGTGTGCTAACCACTAGGCCAACCAAACTTGGTTAGTTTTGATCCTTTCCATAATAGACAGTTGGCTTCCCTTTTTTTTAAATTTTAATTAGACCTAATTCTAAAAATTAAGCAATCCATCCCCCCCCTCCTCGCTTTTTCTATTCTACACCTAATTCTTATCATCAGAGTTCTTTACTTTGCCCAAAATTCTCTTCAACTATGAAGAGTACATCATATCCCCCATCCCCATACAACAGGCGAACACACAAATATTGATCAAATCGATGAACTAAATGTTGCTTATCATAGTGAAGATGCACAGTCATCAGACATTAGTAATAAATGCCCATTACAGTCATCCGAAGTCAATTTGGAAGAACCAAACACAAAATCAAGCAAGCAAGATCTAAAGAAGTCCAAGAAACGAAAGAAAAATGAATCCCTAGAAAAAAGAGAGTAAAAGTTTCACAAAAAGGTCCAAGAAACCTGTCTAAGTTGTAACAAGATCTCCACTGCCAAAGTTACAATGTTTGTTAGTTTTGTTGTATTTTTTGTTCTGATACGATTATTGTATCAACACTAATTTACTGAAATCGTTGCCCAGTGTCTGTTTGAATATTTTTTTATCAATGTAATTTTTTTGTATTAATAAGTTATTGTATAACAAACATAACAAACATTTATTTGTATCAATGAATAATAAATCAAAATGTCTTTGTTACTTTTCGAGAACACTTGTATCAACATGTTATGTTTTTCATATGAATATTGTATTGACACATCTATCTTTGTATTAAATACTACAAAATTTCAAATATTTGTATTAGTGTTATGCATCTTATATCAATAATATCAAATACTGATACATGATACAATGAAGTTACACATACTGATACAGATATTGTTGTACCAGCTATATGAAAGTATACACTAATTGTATTAATAGTTAGCATCTTGTTTATTGCCATTATTGATACACTTTAAAAAATAACATACTTTCTGACATGTGATCAACTACACCACAAGAATTTTTGCTGATATACTGTTATTACTCAATGTTTATAATTTGTCCAGTTGTTTTTGTTCAACAATATATGTTTTTTTTTTATCAATAGTTACTGCATCTAAAGCACTTTATACTTTGTCTAAATGGATCTTAAAAAAATTGATTTCAATGCAGGGTATAAACTACATCATAAAGCAAGTCTCCAGACATTAGTTAAGATTTGGTGTAACAATCAATTGAAATTTTGTTGATGATATCAAAAAATTCATTAGTGAAGGTGCATTAGCCTTGTTTTGTCAGTCCATCTTTGGCCGTTACCTGGACATGCATGTGTTAAATTTTCAAGGACAAATAATAAAATATCTTCTGTTGATGAAAATCGAACATGACAATAAAGATATAATCCACATTAGACATGGCAAGAAAAATGTAATTGTATTCAGTTAGAGAGAGTTTTTCATCATAACTGGATTGAAGTGCACCGGCAACGTCGATGATTTTTGATACATCGATGATACTCCCAGTAAGCTAATACAAAAATATTTCCCCGAGTCAGATTTAAGTGTCAACCAAGGCGATCTGACTTCTCATTTTTTGATGGGTCAGTGGGTTAATGATGATGATACCTTTAGAATGACAATTTTATACTTCATTCATATATTCTTGTATTCTCAATTACCAGAATCTTCTGTTCCACTCGAGAATTTTTGTATGGTCAAGGATGACACTTATGTACAATATCCCTGGGGGATCAATGTGTATGACAGAACAATTAAAAGCTTTAGGTAGAACTTTACTACTGAAAAATAGCTTAATCGATGTTATGGCATGCCATATGCTCTTAATATTTGAATGTACGAGTGCTCTTCAAAAGTTGCCAAAAATATTGCTATTAAAAATTGGAATCGCATCCCAAGAATTCTAAATTGGTAAGTTGTTAGACAGAAGCCAAAATTTGACACTTTCATGTCCACCATGATTATTGAGGTATTTATCTTTATATTAAAAATAAACATCTACATGATTTCACAGTTTGTGAATGTCTGCTACAAGTTATACACGTAAATACTGATACAATAAAAAAAATGAATTTGAAGATACTAAAAAAATCTGGTCTTATTGATACAAATTATTTGATATCATTAATTTACGGTTTAAATCAACACTGATACATGTTGCAATAAGCCTTACAAAAATGATACAAATTAATGGTACCAGATGCATTAAGTATATACTTGTATCAACACTTATTATTTGATTTATATCTAACACTGACACACACTTAATCAAATATTACACTTATTGACATGTATCAATTATTTACAAGATTTTTTTATTGATACACTGTGACTGCTCACTGTGTATAAACAATGTTTATTACTCAAAATAATTGGCATGTGAAAATAAAATTCTACCAAAATGATCAAACACAGGCTATAATTTTATGTTTGTTCTTGCTTTTTGTTTTCCAGGTCTCATGTTCCAATATATTTCCAATTGTCGAGGAACTGGCTTCTCTCTAGCTACCAGACGCGGTAGATGTTCCTGAATCAGTTATAGCAGCTACGCTAGCAACAACACGTGATCATGCGAAGCATTTGAAAAAAAAATCTTGTCTGATTTTGAGGATTTTAGCACTGAACCACCCGAACACTTGTTAAGAAGGTTAAAGCGCATTGTTGATTCAACGTCCCCATAACCACCAAAAAAGAGGATGGATGCACAAGTAAAAAAATCTGTCCCTGTACAAACTACCAAGGCTAGAAAGGTTGTACTTCAACCACAAGCGCATAGAGAGGATGAATCACAACCTTCAACAACTGCTCCTCTCGACTAGTCAACACCCAAGCCAAACAAGACGACACAATTGAATTGAAGAAAGTAAAGCAATTTCTGAAGAGATATGTGAGTATCAGTAGTGAACCTTTTTTTTAATCATAGAAACAAAATTGACAGTTAACAAATTTTTTTTATTCTTTTGAAGGTTGATAGCAAATCCAACGAACTTGATCGTAAGGTCAATGAAATTGATCATAAGATCAACAGACTTTATCGTAAGTTTAGTGCACTGGAGGCATTGATAAAATTAAAATCATAAAGATATTATAAGAACTCTTGGGAAGTTTGTCCCTGTTCATGAGGAGGTAACAAACACGCATTTATCGAAGTTAATTTTACTGAGCCACTTATATACTTTTTTGTGCGAATTTATCAGTATTTTTTTGTAATTTGAAAGACATCGACGACGTGACAGTTCCGGTTGCACATGATGCTTCTGATCAGAGAGAACGTCATGATCACACTAACAATTTAGTGACTCCTCCTCGAAGTCTTGATCTTGCAAGTTTTGAGGTGGTTATGAAAGATTTACACCATTTTGATAATGCAATTGAGATATTTATCAATTTTTTTTTTGTGTATCAATAGAATCATAGTGTATCAGTAGATTAAAAGAGTAGCACCAGTTTATTGATACATAGAAATTATTATACAATCTTTATAATGCCTTTTCTAAACTGAAGTATCAGTAAAATATACACCCAAGTATCAGCCAAAAATAAACAAATTTGATTTCGATCAGTTGTACTGATACATATTAGTATTATCTTCATATATCAAATGTCAATTAATTTATGTTACTAAAAAAATCTTATCATTTTTTATAGGTTGATCCAACATTCAGAGATCTGCCCATAATCGAAGAAGCTAATGAACCCCAACATCAGACCCAACACACAGAACAATCAATTATAATTGTATCAGTACACAATCAAATTTTAAATTCAATACTTGTCATTATTGTGTAGCCTGATGTCTCAAAGGCTCTTGGAAAAGAGACTGAAAATACTTCATTTGAGTTCGATGTGCCACAAAATAAGAGCGATAAATCAAAAGTCGATACATCGGTAAATCATGTTTTAAAATTTTATTTATTTTAATTTAAGTTATTTCGTACTATTTCTCACTTACAGTTTCTTAACTTATAACTATAGGACTCCACCACAACAATATCCTTAAAAGAAGGAATTAATGCAGCTATTGAAGCATTGATGAGAAAGCCCCGTGATCAATCACCTGCAACACCTTCTTGCAGCTGTTACGTATAAAGAACCAGATGATGCTTCATTCTTCCTCAGAGATAGCCAACTGCCAAACCACACTCCCTTTCACAGACATTATGCTGTATAGTTTAACTCAGTCACCGACTACGAACAAAAATGTCTTCTATGTTTATTCAGTCTCAATTCTTGAATGATTTTGGATCGTCTGACAAGGAAAAGGAGAAAGCGTCATTTAATCCTCGATCAAGATACCCGTTTGATGGTTATGCCATATATAATAATCCTTCACAAGACATAATCGATGATTTCAAAGATTGGATAAAGAAAGGTCTTTGAGTATATCATGCAAATAGATAAGTATAATTATATTTTATTGAAGTGGATATATGACACACTTTAATCTGATATTCAATATAAGCCATAACTAACTGCCTTAATTATACATACACAGGACACAAGATGGTGAGCATTACAAGTCTAAACAATCTTACATGGGCTTTGACATAATGGACTTCGTTGTTGCATTCCCCGAAAATAAAAATTAGTTCTATAATATGTTGCCAAAGAATCGATGCTGGACTGATGAGATAAATAGCAGACTTATTTCATTTTTCACTGTAAATCAGTAACACGCTTTATGTCATGATTTGGTTGCATATTTTTGCATACTTTGTGTATCAGCACATACCATCCACATTATTGATATAATTTTTAATTACACTCAACTGATACATTATCTAATATATGTCTTTAAGATAATTGTTGTATGTAGTAAGAGCTTTTCTGAAGATGTCTATATCAGTAATTTATATGCATCCAATGATACAACATATTAAAACACTTCACTGATACAATAATAATAGTAATTTTACAAAAAAAATTCACCTCTGCTACTTCAATCCATGTAATATTTTTTTTTTGATAGACAAGGCTGACTCAGACATGTATCAGTGATTTTTTGATCTTTTTGTTGCATCGATGTTGACATTTCAGTAGTTCATTTAATTTTTTTTCAATAAAATTTGTGACATTACAGCACATCAATGTTTTTTACTACCTTCATAAGAAGTCCAAGTATTAGTTCAACAGTCTCTATAGATATACAACAACCACCTGTTTCTTCAAAAATTAAATAAATGTCACATATGCATGATATTAACCAAGCACAGGAGATGCTAATCGCGATACACAAGAAGACATAGCATATACATCTGTTATAGCTGGACATGAGACGTCTATCAAAGGTGTAATAAATGAATTTTTCATTTTCACTGCTTACCCATGGCATTTAGTGGATGATATTTACATTCTTGTAAACTGTGAGGATCAATTTCATTGGGTATTAGCTGTTGTTGATCTCAAAGACAGAGTTATTTGTGTGTTTGATTCCTCTGCTGGCACAAGGCATACGAATACATCATCAGAAATTAAAAAAATTGACAATGATGCTACCAAACTATCTAATTAATTGTGATTTCTATGAAAAAACTTAGCAAACTGATTTTTCGACATTGGATGTACATAGAGATCCGTCGACAGGAGAAATCCTTGGTCCACAACATCCATTTCGCATCGAATTAGTTGAAGACCTTGCACACCAATGTTCTGACAGTCTGTAAGTAAGACTAATCAGATTTATAGTTCTGTTGTGTTATGCAATTTGTTTTAATTAGTTATTTTCCTTAAACGCAACAATTGTGTAGTGTTTGTGGCTACATTCCAGAGTATATCAGCGATGAGATATCAATACTATTCAGTTCATTTGACGCAGATTACCTACGAATATGGTATGCATCACTTTTGTGGAAGTACAGAATGAAAAAACATAAAGATAGATACATGAGCGAGAACGACGATCCACCCAAGCCCAGAATTGGATTTGCACAGTCAGATACACTACCAGTCTACAGAATTGGAACCCCCTCATCAAAGGCCTTAATACCATAAACAGATATATAAACTCGTTTATATTAGATTTTTTTTATTGTTATATAAGAATTTGGATATATAATTTTTAGCATTTTTAATATTAGTAGTTTTATATTATTTTGATTTTTTTCTTTTGGAATTAGTATGATCAAGCCATTATGTTCAACACACTACTGTTGTTATCCTATATTTTATCTTGACAATGTTTTTAGTTTTTCCTTATATAATGCTTTACAGCTTGGTTATTGTTGTTTCTTACAAAATATTATCTCATTAAACTTTACGTATAAATTTTGATTTGATCTAAATAGAAAAATAAATAAATTATTTTCCTGATACAACAAATATTTATATGTTACTGTCAATATCCACATAAATTATCACAAAATTCCACATAAATATATCATTTGGGACTCTTGTATATCATACTGATACTTGACTTTGTATGACATTATTACAGAAATAGCACAACACATAATGCAAACAAACATCACAAATGCAAGTAATAATGATATGAATTGTGATACATAATATAAAAATATATTAATAATTCAAGAGATCAAATATCTCAGTGTTTGAAAAAATAAGCATATGATATATGTCTCAACAAATATAATTTCAAGAACAAAATAGCTACTTGCTGATAATACAGTATACTGATACAATACTTTTTAAATTTAATCATTACTGATACATAAAAATGAATACTGAAACATAATTTATTAGGATATCGAATAATGAATATATAAAGAACAGTGAAAATTAAAAGGCTCCAACATTAATAGGTGTTTGCACAAAGAATTTGCCATTTCATACACGAAAAAAATAATCAGATGCATCAACATAAGTTTTTTTCTATATCAAGAAATCTTTTATTATTTTTTGATGAAATGCAAGAAAGATAAAATAAAAATAATAATAGAATATATAAACAAATCTATCTGTCATTTCTCTTTAGGGAAGAAAGTACAAGTTCTTCTATTGTGTCCCTCATGCCCACACCTTCCAAAGTGTTTGTGTTAACTCTTGCCTTTTTGTCGGCATTCTTCTTTCTTCCTTTCCTTGGCCTGCCGGGCAACCTTTTGTATTTTGGTGGGAGTACTATTTCCTCCAAAACATTCTTCGGTGCAATCCAGTCTACTTTATCTGGCATTGGAACCATGGAAACTTTGTAGGTGTTAGTTAATGCTTCCGGCTTGTAGTAATCAGAGAAATATGAATGTATATTGGTTACATGTTTTACTTTCAACACAACTATCACATACGAACAAGGAATTTTATCAAACTGAAATCTTCCACAACTACATTATTTTCTTTCAAGATAAACAACATATTTTTTGCCAGAATCATAAACTGAAAATATATATTTCGAAGAAGGTACAACCTGTCACATTGATATTTCTGTTAACTACCTTTTAAAATGTATCAATTATATTCATTAAGTAATCCAAAAATATACAATAATCTAACAGACATTTTTTTGAAACAAAGCTAGAAACAATAAACTTACATATCTTCATCCTTGTACATTTTATTGTATTTTCAATAAGAATATCTTCAAATTTTCTACCCAAAGAATCTTTAGAGTATAATGCCTCCTCTCTATTTTTGCAATTTCATGTACCAAACAGGATTCTAACTTCCTCCAAAAAATTAATTATAGGCAATCGATTTGCCTCTACAAGACAACCATTTATAAATTCTGCTATATTTGAAGTCATCATCCTACCCCTATTCACCGTCGCATGTACTCTTGACCATTTTTTATACCCAACATTTTCAAGGTAATCTTTCACTCTATAATCAATTTTGTTCATCCTCGTCATAATTCTATCAAAATCTTTTTTTCTATAACACTTCGTCATTGAGTAGTACATGTCTGTTAACATGTTCTTGCTCTTCCTAAAATTTGAGCAAACGTTTTTCCAAACATGCCAAATGCATGCATAATGCAGAACACCTGAAAAAATAATACTCACACTTTTCATGATGCTTTCATTTCGATCCGATACAACACATATTTTATCCCTAATGCCAAACGCATTTTTGAACTGCTCAAAGAACCAAATCCATGATGCATCATTTTTCATGTCAACAACAGCATACACTAGAGGCAATATGCAATCTTATTTAATCATTTAAAACACAAAATAACTTGTTACACATATGTTGCAATACTGATACATAATTTAATATACAACTAAAAATTTAAATTAAAAAAAAAAATACCTGCACCATCCAACGTGCTTGCCGATATAAATGTCCCATTGTAAGCACCACTTAGATGAGCACTATCAACAACCACTACCAGTCTACAGAATTGGAACCCCCTCATCAAAGGCCTTAATACCATAAACAGATATATAAACTCGTTTATATTAGATTTTTTTTATTGTTATATAAGAATTTGGATATATAATTTTTAGCATGTGTATGTATATATATATATCTGTCTATACCCATTAGCAGGTTTACCCCTCAACATCTCCAATGTTTTTTCCTTCGCACGCCAAGCCTTCTGATACGAAATGTCCACTCCAAATGCGGCGCGAACATCAGACACAATATCGTTTGGAGTGTGACTTCTCTTATGATTAATTAATTTTGGAGCAGTCACACCACTAATAAATGACAGTGTCGCCTCGACATTGTTCAATATCCTTTCTCTCATGGGACATGTGTGTACATCATTAAAGTATCTTATTTTGAGCACATCTGTATTTTTCCTGCATGATGCTTTCAATATTCAAGCACAGTCCTCAGTAAAATATTTCAAGACATAGCTGCAAAAAAATAAAAAAAATTCACTGTTACAACATAACAATTTGATACAACATATTAGCAAAATATGTTGTAGCAGTTTACATTAGCAACCAGCATTATCTAATACAAAAAAATATTTTTCATTCAAAATTTTCATGTATCAATAATTAAGCCCTTAATAATATTGATACAACTAGAATTGACAAAGCCAACCACTTATACACGCACATCTATATTTACTCTCACCATATCAGGTTTGTTTCAACAACTAAAATTAAAATATGATTCAAACTCAAAATCAATTTTGACTCACAGTGTTGATACACAATCTAAATTTCAACATAAATCAGAAAACATAAAATAAATAAAAATATTTAAAAATCATTACTCTACTACTAATACATCAACAATTTATATTCATTGCCAAAATAATTCTATCATTTTTTTGCACATCAGTACGAGACCCTAAAATTGAAGCCATTAATTATCTTGTATTTTTCCATCAATGCAATCAAAGTAGTTTTGTCCGTAAACAATTGTTTCTCCTTTGCCTCTACATCAGCTGAAACAATGTCCACGTTTGATAGATACAAATCAGAAGAAGAACCAAGATTATCTGATTCTACCATACCAATTATTTCACTCTCTTTTTGACGAAGTTCAATACAATCAATAGACCCATTCGTTGTATCAACAACCCCTAACTCCCCATCTGTTAGATCAACAGTATCAATACACAATGTGTACATATCAAAACCTAGTTCTTTTTCTTCACTTCCACATATAACATTGCACCAATGTCATTGCGAATTGTGATTGGCGACGTATTGCCTTCCACGACATACTTGATCAACAACTTCTTTCTTTGTTCGTCCATCCCCAACTTCGCAGTGATGGCTGATTTCAAATTTACAAACGAAATATTTTCTCCTATAACTATTCCATCACTCATATACCTTACGTACATTACATCAATTTCCCAAAATTCCTGAATGTCGTACCAGGATTGATACATTCATGCTATTGAGTTTTGTAAAAAAATAATAATGCATTTTCTTGAAACTTTTTAGATTTGGATCTCCTCGTCAAAATTTTATTTTTTTGAAATATGTAATCTGCTAAACACATACAACTAATTAACTAAAAATATGCAAACATTCATGTGTGATTCTAGGGATTAATTGTTAATTATAGTAACAATCCCATTTTTAACGCAACTAATTGAATATTCAGCTATATTTTCGATTTGTATCAATTCAATTCTCATGTATCGACGGAGCATAAAAAAAATAATTTTGTAATATTAAAAAAAGTCGACACTAGAGGAAATTATGGCAATAAAGTAAGGGATTTAAATAATTTATACTATTTTTAATCATATTTAACAAATTAATCCAATTAAATTAATAAATCACATAAATATATATATACAAGCTTCTCATCCTCAAACTTACGCTTATCACCCCCAAACTTACGCTTCTCACCCAATTTTTTCTCTAATTTCTACTTGATTTCTCTCCAAATCTCCCTCTCTCAATTACATCTCAGTACAATTTTCTCCAAAAGATCTGCATTGACGACGATATAAGCGACGTGTACCAGTTTTAGTGAGTGAAAGAGAAGAACTTTCTATGTAATTTCATACACAGAAATTCAAAATTTTAAAAGTAAATTAATCTAGTTATTGATTTGTTTTACAGTTTATTGATTAGTAGGAGTAACTATCTGAAGTTTTAATTGTTTTTATGTTTCTAGATAGTGAAGGTCTAGTGAAATTTTATTTTTCTGTGAACGAGCAAAGTATTGGCTAAAATTAGCAATCTTATGTATCGTTCAGATCTAATTCATTTTGCAGTTTATTAATTTAGTAGGACTAATTTTCTGAAGTTTCAATTGAGTTGATGCTTCTAGATATTGCAGGTCTGCTGAAAGATTGTGTTTTGCTGTGAACTGTTATTGGCTAAAATTAGCAATCTTCTGTGTCATTTAAATCTAATTCATTTTGCAGTTTATTGATTTATTAGGAGTAACTTTTTGAAGTTTCAATTGAGTTGTTGTTTCTAGATAGTGAAGGTTTGATGAAAATTGTGTTTTCTGTGAAGGAGTGAGTTATTGGCTAAACTTAGCAGTCTTCTGTATCTAATTCATTTTGTAGTTTATCTAATTCAACTTTTATATGCCTGTAATTCATTTTGCAGTTTATCTAATTCAATTTTTATACGCCTGTAAAAAAATGTGCAGGAAAAATCAAATAATGATTACTCTGGCTGTAATGTTTTACTTCAATGGAAGATGGAATTGTGGTAACAAATATATTAACTACCTAGCAGATGGTGTATTGATAAATACTGAACCAACATACTGACGCCACTTGGCGTTGCATCATTTCATGATGCAGATATAGAAGATAGAGAACTTCAGCAGACGCATTGTTGAGGTCCAGTATTCCTAATTTCAGATATTGGTGAGTCCTCCCCCGCATTCGAAGGTTGTCATTTACTTTCCTTCCTATATTTGTGTTAGTTCTTTTGAGTTTGTGGTAGTCATGGCCTGTCATGGTACCTTCCTAGACTGTAGAAGTAGAGGCTTCATAGACATTGAGATGATGATTTTGATGTTGAGGTCCTTTTCTCTTTGAATTGATGTTTTCTCAAAAACTATTATTTATCATAGATGTTGAGATTTATCGTATTGCCTATGGCCCTTACTCTTTGACGTAGAAGTGACTGAGTTGAGTTGCCCACTATCCTATTTACTTAATTTCTGATGATTTTCACTATATAGTTGATTGAATGATTGTCTTGAGACGGAGTGGTTCGCTTGGGGACTAGCAATAGTTCTGAGTGTCGGCCACGTCTAGGGTACCCTCCCGGGGCGTGACAACGTTATTGTACGATGACCATCTACTTCTAACATACACAATATCTGGATGTTTTCAAAATTTATGATCCTGCATATCAATAGAAGGTAAGCTTAATTTTTTGATTTATTAAACTAACATTCATTAAACAACAACATTCTGCACATAAAAGTCCAACACAATAATAAAACTAAGAGAATACATACCTGATATTAACTTTTAGGTAGAATGATATTTTTGGATACTTGATTTCTTTTCGTTCCAATTGTATCTGTTTTACCTTTCTTTTGAAATTGAGGTGGAAAATCTTCAAAGTCATCATCACAGTCAACAACCCTAGCTCTCTTAGAAGTAGAGGCAATCTCACTTCTTTTACTTTTTATTTTTTGCCCCTTCTTCTTCACATGCCTTGTATTTTCGTCCAATTTTTTGCCCTTCTTCACCACATGCAATCTATTTTCATCCTCAGAAGACTGTGAAATTCCTAGACTAAAATTAGGACCGATATTTAATTCACTGGCGGTCTGCTGAATAAACAAATTTCGGGGACTCGTCTAGGATTCTTTTATTTACTTTCCATTAGAGCTGATAGAGATTGAGGACGTGAAACCCTAAAATATAGCTACAAAGAAGATGAAATAGATTATCAGTTGAATCAATCAAAATGATGTAAAACAGTTCAATAAATTGAAGAAACAAATTAAAACTTTGTTGAGTAACAGAGATTAAGGACGTGAAATCCTAAATGTAGCTACGAAGAAGACGAAGTACATCATCAGTTGAATCAGTTCAAGAAATTGAAGAAACAAATTAAAACGAGTAAAATGTATAGAGAAAAATAAAATAAAAGGAGAAGAAAAGACTTACAGTAAAGAGCAAGGACTTTGAATATGGGACGATTGTGAAAGAAGGGGACGACTATTGCAGGTAAGTAAGAATAAGGGAGATAAAATATTTTCTTTATTTTATTAAAAATATTGCTACCATTTGTTATAAATGGTAATAAAAGAAAATATATATAATTTTAATAAATATTAATTAAAAGGTATTTAATTAAGTAATTAATCCCAAAAAAAATCAAATTTCGATACAATTTCATACCAATATGAGGCCAATTTACGACCAACCCAGTATCATACACCCTACTCTACCCTCTTTCTTTTCCCTCTCCCTCATTCTCATGCTCCAAATAACAATTCACTCTCCTCTTTCTTTTCTAAGTCCAAGATACAAGGGAAAAAAACTCATTTCTTCCCCATGGTGGTGGAAAGGCTTTCAAGATCGTCGTCCTAGTCGCTGCTATGCAAAAGGTATATTCACCTCTTTTATCTCATTTTATTAGTTTAAATCTTTTAGTGATTTAAACTTGTGTTAGTTTAGACTTGATTTCTACCTGCTTGGTTTGAGACATGTTATAAATTTATGCCCAGCCTTTTTTAATGATATAATCTGGTTTACATTATACTTGAATCTTTATCAAGTCTAGTTAGAATTTTAACAATCTTTCTATCATTATCAGTCACAGCTAAACATCATTTACGTAGGTAGATCGAACTTGTGTTTTCTCCTATGACTAAGTTGCATCCAGTCTGGTGATTTTTCATCTATCTACATTCGACTTTCAAGTGTAGACTGTAGTGTTCTATTTTATGATTTTTCATATATCTACATTCGAATTTCAAGTGTAGTTTTCTGTTTTAAGCTGGATTAGATTTATTTACAAATGGTATGATTTAGTTCTTGATTCTTTTGGTTCAAATTTTATCCAACTTGTTCACTCCCACGGACCTTAGCTGTTTTGGGATATATTCACATTGTCACCTGAAATTGTTGAATATTCTTTTGAAATTCAGTTTGCCCTCATTCCAAAATTTTCTTACTCATTAGTTGCTTGATTTATCCTTTTGTAGGTTGAGTCTACTATTGCTGAAAGTAACCAACGCTTCATACTTTGATCTCAAATACTTTATTTTGTTAAGACCATTTAATTATCGCTTCAAGATTTGATTTTACTCTTTCACACTTAGCCA
Organism: Solanum virginianum; assembly: GCA_000787875.1. Taxonomy (NCBI): domain Eukaryota; kingdom Viridiplantae; phylum Streptophyta; class Magnoliopsida; order Solanales; family Solanaceae; genus Solanum; species Solanum virginianum. Next base: position 73,788 of record DF357740.1, read on the forward strand.
TTTTTCTCATCCTCTTGTTCCCTATCCATGAAGGGATTCTACGGTTCGTATAACACTTTACAGGCTGTGCTGTTGGTTCGCAGATCACTTTTTTGAAACTCCAATTTCCTTCAAGTCAAGGCCCTCCTTCTACAGTCCATAAGTTACCCTTGTCCAATAACTCCAGGTCATTTTTCAGACCAACTTTTCTGCACTGTTAGGCTCCTTTTGTTGCTAGAGTGAATAGATTATCATAATAAACTGGATATTACTTCTTATTTACTTGTGTATCTCTTAATATGAATGGTCTAGCAACTTCTGTGAGTTCATGATATTTCTGTCTCCTTTTGTTTTCTTTCAAATTCTCATGTAAGTCCTTTTGTTGCTTTGATTCACTCTTTTTTTAACCTTAGAATGTCAAGCTCTAAGACCAACGTGTAGTTCAACTGTTCAAGTTCCTTGAGGTTCAAGTTTGTATTCCTAGGCTAGATGTTTGAAATGTGTTTTCATTAGTTCTGTTGTCCAGATTCTATTTTTCTTCCTAACATTAATATTGTAGGAAAAATTGGATGCCCTAAGAGTTGTCCATGCTGGATTTATCTTTATTTGGAGTGATAATGATTGATTTTAATATGAATTTAGTTTTGCCCATTGTGATCCTTTTGTTCTTAATATATTTATTTATTCTCACTGTTAAAATTACTCTAAATGATCCTTTTCTTTATTTAGCTTCAAAGTAAGTTAACATAGTAATCTGGGCATAATTATTTGAAAAATTTATCAAAGTACACAACTTAATTTTCATTATTCTCAAATATTCCCTATCAATTTTAAAAATTTCCAAAATCCCCCTTTTTCTATTTTTCAAACTACATGTTTGATACACTTCATTTACAATCTCATCTCTTCCACCATAAACCCTATTTTCAAGTTACTTCCAACTTCTCTCCAATTTTAATCAGCATTTTCTTCCTCTATTATTCAATTTTAAATTTTTTAAAAAAGTAGGTTAACTTCATCTTCCCCATTCCAATTTCATACGAATTCTTTAGAAAATCACTGACAATTTTAAAATTTTCAACTTTCATACACTAATACATATGGATCTTTCATCCTTTAGTATTGGGCTCACTCAATTAGAGCACGAACAAGCTATTTGATATGAAGAAAAAGGAAGACATCAAATCGAATAAGGACAAAGCTTCAAGTTCAAATCCCCCTGATCCAAAAATCTCAAAAAAAAAAATTGAAGAAGAAAGCTCAAACCGTAATTAATCGACCATCTCTGCCTAATGTTCATTTTTTCAATCACATTAGCTAACAATGATTCTAAAAGTTGATTGATTCATTATGAAAATATAGTGATTTATGTGGATAGTATGTATCTTGTATATTTTTATATTTGTGAGTTGTTTATAAATTTCTATGGTGATACATTAGATATGGTGATTCATTGAGACATAAAACTAAGTCATATATGTTGCTGATTCATTAGAACTGTATGGGTTGAATATGGTGATTCATTGGGACAGTATTCTGGCTGTTATGAGTGATGATTCATTGGGGGCAGTTATGAGTTATTTCATCAGGAAAATATAGTGATTCATGTGTGTAGTATGTATCTTATATGGTGATTTATCAAATTCTTATGGTGATTCATTTCAAAATTATGAGTTGTTTACAAAATTTTTATGGTGATTCATTAAGTATGATGATTCATTGGAACACAATGTTGACTCATATATGTTGATTCATTGGCGCAGTATGGGTTGAGTATGGTGATTGATCGGGACAGTATTCTGGCTGGTACGGGTTGCTGATTCATTGGGGCAGTATGGGTTGACTGATTAATTTGTTTCCAATGCTAACTTTTTTGAGTTGTAAAGAATTTATGTATCTAGTGTTTTTTTTTTCAATAGTGGATTGTTATCTTAAAATTATTAATTGGCATATATGATACACAATTCTTTTTTTTTTTCTTTTGTTACAGGTTGAAGATCCGTAAATTTTGAATTTTTGTAACATATTTTTGTCTTTTTGGGGATTTGATTAGGATATGTTTAACAAGGGATTGGAATATGAAACTACGCTACTTTCCATTTAAATCGTAATTGAAATTAAATATAGTGAACCTAGTTTCCAGGCAATGAATTCGTACAAGACTTATTTTAAGAGATATTTGTAAATTTGCAAAGAATTGAGATATATTGAAATTTATTACTTACACAATGGGATTTGTGTAAGTTATACTAATTATTTTGTTTGGTCCATTACATGTCTTTCCTGTTTGGATCTTTTATTTTAAATTATTGAGATTAGTTATTCATATTATATGCTTAGAGCTTATATTTTGGATTTTAAGGTAGTTGGGATGATCATCTTCCATTGATTGAGTTTGCCTATAATAATAGTTATCATTCTAGTATTGATATGACTCCTTTTGAGGCCCTCTATGGTAGGCATTGTAGGTCACCGATTGGGTGGTTTGAAGTGGGAGAAATGACATTGTTGGGTCCGGATCTGGTCATGGAGGCTATAGAGAAGGTAAAGTTGATTAGGGAAAGGTTGAGGACAGCCCAAAGTCATTAAAAGTCCTATGAGGAGAAGGGAGCTTGAATTTAAAGTTGGTGATTGGGTCTACTTGAAGGTTTCACCCATGAAGGGTGTGGTTTATTTTGGTAGGAAGGATAAAAACAGCCCAAAGTCATCAAAAGTCCTACGCCGATGTGAGGAGACGGGAGCTTGAATTTAAAGTTGGTGATTGGGTCTATTAAGGAAATGTGTGGATGATCCAAATGCTATTATCCCATTGGATGTTGTGGGTGTTGTTGAAGACAACTTGACTTAGGTAGAAGTTCCAGTAGAGATATTGGATAGACAAGTGAAAAGATTGAGGAACAAGGATGTGGCTTCCGTTAAGGTTCTTTGGAGGAATCAATAAGTCGAAAGTGTTATATGGGAGATCAGGCGGACATGCAAAAGCGATATCCCTATCTCTTCCATTCTACTCAAGCCTAAGGTATTAATTCTAAGTCATCTATGTGATTTTATGTCTCATGTATCAGCCCTTTATGTCATTGCATGCATTCATGTTTATGTTGATAAAATATCTGGTTAATGCTTTATTGAGTTGTTGAAGGTCTAAGTATGGTATATGAGTTAAGTGACTTTATGATGATGAAAGAGATATGTATATGTGTTGATTTCATGAATAGTATCTATAGTATTGGAAGTTGATCAATTGCCTCGTTTGGCGGGTAGTAGGCCCTGTTGGGGGTATATGCCTCAATCGCCTAGCTCGGGGGTGGTAGGTCCGTGCAACCATGTTGGGGGGTTTATACCTCAATCGCCTCGCCAAAGAGGTGGTAGATCTTGGTTACTAATGATGGTCTCTTCCTATACATGTAAAATGTTCTATGTAAGCATGTTTAACTATAAGCATCAGCCATGCATGTCATATTGCTATATGCTCATTTATTGCCTAGATATGCATTTTAATTATGTTGCCTATCTCTTGTTGCATTGCATCCTCCTTACTTAGTACATTCAAATGTACTAACGTATACTCTATGCCTACTTGATGTTACCATGTAGGAATCGGAGCTTCACTTGATCCTCCTCCTCCTCCTCCTCCTCCACGGGGCTAGTACAATTTCTCTCAAAGCAAGTTGATGAGTCCTCAATTTCGAGGACAATGTCTTTGATCTTATGCTATGTATAAAGACTCTTTTTCTTTGATGCATGCTTATGACTATGAGGGTGAGCCCGGAAAGTTGTCTTGGCCCCCGCTCAATTCTATGTATTAGAGGTGTTGTTGGACAAGTTATATATTGATGCTATGAACTTTGCCTCTTTTGATGTTTATGTTATGGAAGTCTTCCCTTAGTCCCTTTGCCCTTATTTCTATTCTTTTATTGTTGTTTAATTGCTTCCGCGACCAAGGATGTGTAATGATATATTAAGAGACTTACTTGGGGTTCCTTTGGGTTCCCCATTCGTCGTGTCACGTTTAGGCCCTAGGCTTGAGTCGTGACAATGGGGGTCTATAAAACTCAACCGCTACAATATAATCTTACCGTTTAAAAAAAATAATAATTAGTGGCAATTTCAGTTTGCAACAATATTTCTATTGCTAAAAATTAATTACGTTCTCTTTAAAATTTAATTACAATAACAAATAAATTAAAATAAGTAATTAGTGGCAACTGATATCTGCCTCAATATTGTTGCTATTGAAAATTACTTTGTTTTTAAAATTTAATTATATATTTTGATGAAGTAAGTTGTTCCATTACAAGCATCAAGAAGATGCAAAGAGTACAAAAGTAGATATACTACCTCCATTACATGATAAAAAGACCCTAGATTCAGTCACAAAATCAAATAATCTAGAGGAGACTTAAACATGACCATGGATGGTCTAGAATTGAAAAGCTAACAAAATCTAAGAAATGACTAGAATTATTTACATAATAATTGATTGGACCAACAAAATAGACTGAATAAACATTCGACTTTGAGTGATTGAATTCTCGGTGTTGTTGGAACATTCCCAAAAGAACCCATAGCTATTGTTGAAGTGCCTGCTCTTTTGCAAAGACTTATTTTGACAAAATCTTACTGCCTATGGTCGTTACAAATTAAAACAGACTCTTTGGATGTTACATAAATGTTTACAACACCAAAAGAGTTATACTCACATCTTACTAATGATTGCAGCTGCTTGTAATTTCACAGCATATAATTCACCAATTTACCATGTATATATATGGGATGACAAGTTACAATGCATAAGTAGCCAATCCCCACAACCTATTATCCTGTATTATCATTTGAAGATTTTGATCATGTTCTAGAAGGCACGCTTGAGGCACTGTGAGCTGGCAAAGCGGAAAGTAGTTATCTGCCTAGTTTATCAAATTGGTCAAGAAATAGTCATTATGGTGCCTACCATTTCACCCTAGTAAATATTATTGCTGCTAAAGCTTCTACTGCTCCTACTAGCATCACTACCTTTCAATTTATCCTTTGGGTCTTTGGACACACGCCCTTGGATATAATAGTTAGATTGTTTAATATATATCATCTTTAACACCAAATAAATTATAGTAATATTAAAATTATCTCATTTAACGCTTTGTGAATTTCGCCCCTTGCCTTAACAACATGGTCATTGTCGTTTCTGTCAACCATAAAGATGTGACAACATATATTTTGAAAATAATGTCTCATGAGAATGGAGGTCTAATCTTCAAGTACAACACAAAACATAAATAATAGAATCACATTTTAGCCTTTTCAAAATCAGACTGCAATATATCTATACAATTGTGCCTTCAACTTTAAACATAGAAAATCGCTACCAAGTATTAGATCCAAGTTTGACAATCACCAGTTAATCAAAGTAGTTGTTACATTGTAGGTTTTGATATTTCATACAAAACTTAACGCCTTTTATAAGAAAGTTGACCATAGTTTGTTTAATAATGATGGTTGAGACATGTGGTCTGCAAATGATCTATATCTATAAAGGTTTTGCAGGGAACATGCAGAATTGATACATCTTTACCATGACTAACTTACCAAAATATTTCACTAGTACAAATAATTGTAATCACCTTAAGAAACATAAAGTATCTTTATCGTAACTTAACACGGCTTTCATATATACAGAACCAAAATTAGACATCTCGTCTCTTTTAAAAAAATGAATAAAAGGGGGGACCAAGCCATTGGCATTGAACTTGTAAATCGAGTCATATATTCTGCGGAATGTTGTTTCTGTTGCCCAAAATAGTGATTGTAATTCTTTAGGATTCTAAAGAAAATCCTTTTCTAAACTCTTCTATATTTTGTTTTAGGATTAAGAAGTTGACAGGTGTCAAAGGAATGAGGACTACTTACAGGAGTCATTGCTATTAAAGAGGATTTATTTACCACTTGAATAGGCCTCTTACATACAGGATATTGAGATATCCTGTGGAGTGTGACAACGAAGGTCAGCTCGATAAAAAAGATAAGAGAAGTAAAAATTGTTCAAATCCAACATATCCAAAGGAAGAAAAACACTCTAGCAGATTATTTTGCTAATCTAGCTTTTACTTTTGCTGGTACGTTCCATATGGACAATTTTCAAGGAATTCTATCTCCTAGAAAGAGGACCAGTAATCTAGATAAACATAGTGTACCATACATCAGAAGCAGACCACTCAATAGAAACACTACAACATAAGTAAAGGGCGTAGAAAAAGTCTATAAGATTTTAAAGTTCTTTAAGACATAATTAGCAAATTAGATAACAATATAGCAGAACATTGTAGTAAACCTTGTTCACAATATTAACTAAATAAATTACAAAAAGCTTTTTGTCTGGCAATAATGCATTGTTTACATTCTTGTTACCATACGTTACAATAAGTCATTAAAGTTGGTTCACATTTACAACAGACCTAAAGAAGTGATGAACATTAACATTATACCAGTTGAACAAGAGGATAAGGCTATTTTAAAATGTATAGATGATGATCATTACTCAAACGAAATAGTTTGGTATCTTATCGAGAAGGCTTGATATAGGGATAAGTTTCTAAACAAGTTATGACATTAATCAGTTCCTATCAATATCTCTTTCCTAGCCTGGAGACTTCATCGCGTGAAGCTCTCTTTCAATGAGCAATATCAAGATTTGGGATCCACTCTTCTGCTAACATCTATTATTGAGCTAATCTTGTTATAGACTCGATTCAACACACTTTTACTCAATAGGAAGCAACTACTCGAACTTGGATATACATCAAGGCTTCACTTAGTATTATTCATCAGTCAAGCCTAATGTTATTAAATGTAAAAGGAGCAAAAAAGTTCTAACGTTTATTGGGGCTTTAAGCGCAAACTGCAAACAAAGCATGGACTTTGATGAAAAAGGCACAAAGATTAGAAACAATTCTAGACAACAATAAAGAAGAATAATAGATTGTGCAGACTTCAACACTTGTACTGAATATAATGAAGTCTCTTTAAAAAAGATGCAAAAACTCCACTTTTAAATCGATGAGGTAAAATAACATAAATTCTATTAATCAATTAAGTATCATACCTCACATAGTACCTCCATGGCAATATAGCAGTCTTTGTTCACTCTATATATCAAACTTAAGAAACTGTAAATGCATAATCCAATGACGGGGTCTGAGGAAGTACGAGAAAGAGATGGCCAGGACTAGCCAGCACACCTTTTGTAGAAAGAAAAGAATACATCTCATAGAAGTAATCATCGATGAATCCTACTGGAGGCAATCATCAATACCTTCAACAAGAGGACACCTTGGGAATGTTGAAGAAACTGTAAGCTACAAGGATTGCCAAACGAACCCAACTAAACAGATTCTTACGTCACTAAAAACTTGAAATCCCAGTAACTACAAAGTATACACTTGAAAAATAGTGCATCAGCTTTGGCTAGAAGGCTTGACCAAATGACACAGAGATATACGAATTCCAAAGAATATCTTGACAAATGTTTTTTTTTCAGCTTTGGTTTGTGCAAGGCAGTGGCATGAACGTAATTTAAACACCAAGTTGCTAGAATCTTTAGCAGCAGTACTTGCAAGAGTCTGCACCAAAAAAAATTCACCAAAATTGATCATAGAACATTTAAGTGGTGCAAGAGCATCATTTGTTTTTATTTTGTACAACTAGCAAGGACCTTAGGTATGATTCAACAAATTATGCAATAGCCAGCTGCTCTCTTGACCCAAGAGTAGTAGCTAGGTACTCCAAGTAGACACATAATTGGTTTTAAACATAGTACAGAGTTAAAAATAATAATTTTTTTTTACTTTATATACGTGCAAATATAAAATATCCTTGTATCTACTCAATCTATAAACTAAGAGTTGAAACTTGAAATCTAAATACTAGTAATCTTTTTATGACAAATAAGTTTAATGTTGAATGGCTTATCTGAAAGAGAAAAAATGGGTCAAGTAAAGTTTCTCCCAACTTATTAGTATATTGATTGTCTGTCATCTATTAAAAATTATAGTTTATTAAAAATAATAATTTTTAGATCATTCAATGTGAATTTCAATCAGCAATTGACAAGTTATAACAAAATCACATAATTTTACATTCTTTTTTTGGTTGAGTAAGAAAATGATTCTATCATCAATTTCACTGCAATACAAATGAATAATACATACCAGGAATCTAGTATATTGATGGTCTCACATCCTGAGCTTTGGTTTTTCGTCTCTCTTCTTCCATGATTTACTTTCACTAACATAAAAAAATTGCATCTACCTGCTCACCATTTACCTTATATATCTCACCATGTTGAGAAATATTAGAAGCTATAGTGAGAAATTAGACATGAGATATACCATAGCTGAAACTCTGATTAAACAAGTAAGGATTCAAGATAGAGGAAGGATTATGGGGAGAAAAGATAATTTTTATTTCAACTAAGTTAGTTAAATCAAAGTCTCATCAAATGATAAATCGAAATGTGTTCGGAAATTAATACCTCTTGTTCTCCAGGCGCACAATAAGGTTAACTATCCTACACCTTTGCCGAAGATGGCAAGAGGGCGGCCGTGGAAAGATACAAATAATCAAGTGGTGGGGGAAAGAGCTTTACTCCCTATCAGCAAGGAGATCCTTAAAGAGAAGGCAGAAAGTATCGAGGTCACTAAGGCTAGTGCGAGCACTCCTTTATCAAACCCCAACGCCATTCCAATCTCCGTTCTCCCACAATGACGATATCTTAAAGCGTAACACAAAAGGAGCCTCTAACTAGTATAGTTAGTTGTACATCTAGCTTGCCAATATACTTAGTAGTATACGTCTAGCTGCTAGAGTTATCAAATGCTTCATTAATAGGTCCTGACTCTACAATTAGGAGGTCCATGACTTTGAAAAATAGTCATCGATGGGCGAGGAGAAGGAAAAGAACTGGGTCGAACTACTTTCTGGTAGAAAAATGGCGGCGAAAGGGATGAACTTGCAATCTGAATTATTATTGAAGGGGAAAAAATAACACAAATTCAATAAGAGCATAGGAAACTCCAAAGTGGAAATGATCCATCATTTTATATATGGTAGGTACATCTCCTTCTATTGGAACAATTGACATATTCATAGCAGCAAACTAAAATTTTGCTTCTAAACCTACGATTTATTATTATAATTACAATGGATACTTTGTGGTGTTATTCAACAGTATTGAAGATAAAGACATTGTTTGTTTCTCAGGCCCATACACCACTAATAGTAAACTAGTAATCATTCATGCTTGGAATGTTGATTTCAACTTTGGGGAGGAAGTTTTTCGCACGATTCCAACGTGAGTATGTTACCTAATCTACCGATGAATTGTTGGGGAAATATAAAACTGAGTCGAGTTGGTAGTTTATTGGTATGTCCAATATATGCGGATGAGTGCACTACGAGTACAGAAAGAATATCGCATGCCCAAATTCTTGTGGAAATGGATGTTACTAGAGCCTTACCTAATATGATAAAAGTGCAAGACCCCAATGTCACGCTCCAAAAGGGTACCTTTGGTATGGCTGGCACTCAGAAACTATTGCTAGCTCCCAAGTGAACCACTCAGCCTCATCATATTCATTCAATCATAACTAACAGTGAAAAACATCAATGATTAAGAATACTTAAAGAAAATAAATGACAAAGGATAATAAAAGGGCCAATGGCCAAATAAGCTATCCATCAACTAAATAAGATTAGTGTGAGAGAAACTAGTCAGAAATATCTAATAATAACTCAACAGCCTAGTCTATGAAGCCTCTAAACTATTGACTAAGTGGTGTCAATGATAGACCATGGCTACCTCAAATAAAATGAAAGGCTTAACTCAAAGCTAGAAGGAAAAATATGATATTTGGCACTCAGAGACTATTGCTATCCCCCAAGCGAACCATTCAGCCTCATCATATTCATTCAATCATAACTAACAAGTAAAAAACATCAATGATTAAGAATACTTAAAGAAAATAAATGACAAAGGATAATAAAAGGGCCAAAGGCCAAATAAGCTATCCATCAACTGAATAAGACTTGTGTGAAAGAAACTAGTCAGAAATAACATCCAATAACAACTCAACAGTCTAGTCTATGAAACCTCTAAAATATCTGACTAAGTGGTGCCAATGACAGACCATGACTACCTCAAATAAAATAAAAGGCTAAACTCAAAGCTTGAAGGAAAATATGATATCCTCTGAAAGCAGGGGAGGACTCACCAATCACCTGAATGCAAGTATGTCCTCAACGGGGTTCCTGTTAATGACCGTTAGTACCTGTCGTTGCATCATGAAAAGATGTAAGCCCAAATGGACGTCAGTACGTGGTATGTACAAGTATGTAAAATGGCAGAAATAAACATGTAAAGGAAGAACAACATCAACTCAAGTAGCTCAACTCAAGAGTAGGAAATTCAATCATCATGTCAAGAGTCTAAAGTAAGAACGCAATTTAGACAATGACTACTCATCTATCATCTATGTCTCATCTACTCAGAGTACTATCAAGGCCTATTTAAGAGTTTCTTAAACTGACAACCATCACCTATGAGCTGGTGATGATACAACAAAGTGATATCATTGCCGCATCCATCCAATACCTTGCCAGGGTATAGGACATTCCAACAGTGGATCCAAAATCAGTAACATCAAGTCCCCAGCATCTACCTGCTCACCATTTACCTTATATATCTCACCATGTTGAGAAATATTAGAAGCTATAGTGAGAAATTAGACATGAGATATACCATAGCTGAAACTCTGATTAAACAAGTAAGGATTCAAGATAGAGGAAGGATTATGGGGAGAAAAGATAATTTTTATTTCAACTAAGTTAGGCTTACTTTACTCAATTCGGTGCTCAATACTTCTCCCAACACTCAATATGCTCATAAGACATCAATCCTATGGTTAACTCAGTCATCTAGTCTTATTGAAAATTTATCAACTCATTTCATCACATCAACCATCAATATTTTGGTTACATTCTTTTAAAGTTTAGTTGTTGAGTCATATAAACTTTATCATGCATCATTCTAACTCATAGCATTTAGTAGAACAAATGTGGAATTAAAGCAATTTAGGATTTTTATAGACTCTTTAGGCTCAAATTATACTTATGCATACCCATTTAAATCAAATATGTGAAAATATAGAAAATTCATGCTAGGGTTCACGTAGAAAATTGAAATAATCTAATTCAATAATTTAATTCATAAAAATAGTAATTCATGTAAACTTTTATAGAAATGCATTAGAATTTAAGAAAAACATTAAATAAACATCCATGAAAGATTCAATTACTTCACGACACCAATAATTCGGGTTAGGGGGCACATGGAAGAACAATGTCCATGTTTTGATCAGTCTTACATATCTGGAAGATTTGAACCTTGAAATAGCTAGGAAGAATTCCCAAGTTTTCACTTCAAACCCTGGCCTTTTTCTCCTTTGAACCCTTTCTCTAAGTTTGAGAGTGTGTTTTAGCATAAAAATGTTGAACTGACATGTTTAGGCCTTTATTTAGGTGTAAAAATGTCAGTTTTAGACTTTGAAATAGTGAAAAAGACCAAAATAACCTTTCTTAAAAAATTGTCAAAAGTCATTTACAGGCCCACATATGGTCCATAGAAAATTTCATGTCCCTTAGGGACCCTTCCATAAACCTTTGGCAAAATTTTGAGGTCTCTGGATCACTTTCACGAGCCGAATCTACGACTCTTAGAAGTTTTTATGACCCGTAGATTGGTCTATAGAGTCTGGGACCAAAATGTGAATTTTCAATACTTTTTCTATGAGTTAGTAGACAGGCCATACTTTTTTCCACAGCCCATATTAGGTTTCGTATTTCCTCTCTATTTTGGTAGTCTTCAATAAAACGGTCATAACTTTTGACTCCGAATTCCAAATGAGGTGAAATCAGTTGCGTTGGAAAGTTAATTCAAACACTTTTTATTTGTTAAGTAATGGGACATCTAATTCCTTGTGTTCTAAGAGTTATGGCCATTGAAAATTGACCCTTGTATAATCTAACACTAGAAACTCAATTTACAGGAAAGTTTTGAACTCGACTAAGTACTAGAGGTCTCTTATGACCTTACTACACTTCCAAGTATAAGAATGTAGCTTGAAACATAGGTAAATGTGAGGATAGAGTTATAAGGTGTCACAATATCTCCTCCTTGGGATCATTCATCCTCGAATGATGAGCAACTAGGAGACCTATCAAGAATGAACTCAAATACTCGGGTACTCAAATACTCATACTCTAGAAATCAATCTCAACTCAGGATTCATAATTAAAAGACTACTTCTAACATCATCATTAGGAACGAATATAGTTAAAGACATGCGTACTCAAACATAGACTCAAGAAGAGCATCAATTCAGAGATAAGAACTCAACTCAACAATGCAAAAGTAACTCAGAGAGTAGAAATGAATTATTACCATTGATTTCAACATTAGAAGGCACGAATAGGTGAGGGTATCTAGCCTTCATATCCTCTCCAGCTTTCTATGTAGCCTTTACAACAGATTGACTTCTCTACGATACTTTTACAGATGCAACCCCTTTAGTTCTCAACTTACGAACTTGATGATTAAGGATTTGGATTGAGATCTCTTCATTCTTATTCAATCCAATGCTTTTAATAGGCACAACCAAGGATGAATCTTCCAAACACTTCTTAAGCATAAAAATGTGAAAGACCGAATAGATGGCTGTCAGCTCTTGTGGTAGCTCCAACTCATAAGTTACATTTACCACTCTTTTCACAATTCGATAGGGTCCAATGTATTAAGGACTTAACTTTTCCTTCTTCTCAAATCTCATTACACCTTTCATGGGTGACACTTTCAAGTATACCCAATCATTCACTTCGAACTCTAGGTTCCTTCTCCTAACATCAGTGTAGGACTTTTGGCGACTCTATGCAGTTCTCAATCTTTATTAGATGATATTTACCTTCTACATTGTCTGATGTACTAAATCTTTCCTAATCAACCCTGCTTCACCTATTCCAAACCAGCCGATCGGTGATCTACATCTCATATCATAGAGGGCCTCAAAAGGAGCCATTTGGATGGTCGAATGAAAGCTATTATGGTAGGTAAACTCAATCAGAGGCAAGTGGTCATCCCAATTACCTGTGAATTCAATGACATAGGCCCTCAACATATCTTCCAAAGTTTGTATTGTCTGCTCTGCCTGACCATTAGTCTGAGGGTCGAAGGCAGTGTTAAGGTTTACCTTTAAAACCTAGCCCTTTCTGAAAGGACTTCCAGAATTGGGCAGTGAATTAGGCTCCTCTATTTGAGATTATAGACAAGGGGACTCCATGCAGTCTAAAACCTCTTTATGTACAATCGGGCATAATCCTCCATAGTATCTGTTGTCTTTATTTCCAAGAAGTGAGCAAATTTAGTCATTCTATTAACTATCACCCAAATCGAATTGTGCTATTTGCGAGACCTTGGTAGACATGTGATGAAGTCCATATTGATCACCCCCCACTTCCACTCTGGAATTTCAAAATTCTCGCCTACTCCACATGGCCTTTGGTGCTCCACTTTTACTTGTTGGCAGTTTAGGCACTTAGAAACAAATTCTACAATGTCTCTCCTCATCCCACTCCACTAATAGACCTCTTTCAAGTTGCGGTACATTTTGCTAGACCCTGGATGGATAGTATCTAGCATTATGGGCTTCTGATATGATTCTCTCTCGAATACCATCAACATCTAGGACACACAATCTACTTTGGTATCTTAATACCCTATCTCTCCCTTTGACGAATGTCATTACTTTCTGCTTATGTACATCTTTCTTCAATTGATGTAAGATAGGATCTTGGTCTTACTTCTCTTTTAACTCTACTACTAGTGATAATATAGACCTATTATGCACAAGTATTCCACCTTCACCAGATTCATCTAATTGAATTTTCAATCGCGCTAGTCTGTGCACCTCTTTGTCTAATTCTTTCTTCTCTTCTTCCACATGAGCAATGCTTCCCATAGACAACCTGCTAAGAGCATCAATAACCATATTAGCTTTACTTGGATGGCAGAGGATGCTCATATTGTGGTCCTTGAGCAACTCTAGCCATCTCCTCTGCCTCACGTTAATCTTTTTCTGGGTGAATACATATTGCAGGCTCTGATGGTCTATGAATACATCAACATGTACTCCATATAAGTAGTGACGCCAAATCTTGAGTGCAAACACCATCATAGCCAGTTCTAAGTCGTGAGTTGGATAGTTTCTCTCATGGTGCTTGAGTTGTCTAGAAGTACATGCTATGACCTTAACTCTCTGTATCAGAACACATCCCAATTCCACTCTACAAGCATCACAATAGATTACAAAATCATCCGTCCCCTCAGGTAGAGTCAACACTGACACACTTGTCAATCTGGTTTTCAACTCTTAAAAACTCTTCTCACACTCATCGGACCACTGAAAGTTATCTTTCTTTGAGTCAGCTTAGTCAATAGCGAGGAGATAGAAGAGAATTCCTCAACAAATCTACGATAGTAACCAGCCAAACCCAAAAAACCTCTTATGTTAGTTAGAGAGGTGGGTCTAGGCCAGTTCTTAACTGCCTCAATCTTCTGCATATCCACTCAAATACAATCATCCAAGATAATATGGCCCAAAAATGACACTAGTTTAAGCCAGAACTCACATTTTGAAAATTTGGCATACAACTCCTTATCCTTGAGGATCTGAAGAACAATTCAAAGGTGATCGACATGTTCTTCCTCCTCTCTATATTACACCAAAATATCATCGATAAAAACAATCATGAACATGTCAAGGTACTGTCTAAATACTCTATTCATCAAGTCCATGAAAGCGGCAGGAGCATTGGTAAATCCGAAGGATATTACCAAAAACTCAAAGTGACCATATCGGGTTTAAAAAGCCATCTTCGGGATATCACATTCTCTCACTTTCAAATGTTGATAGCCTGATCTGAGGTCTATGTTTGAGAAAACAGTGGCACTCTAAAGTTGGTCAAACAAGTCATCGATCCTTGGAAGATGATATTTGTTTATAATGGTCACCTTATTTAATTGGCGATATCTATGCACATTCTGAGGGAACCATCTTTCTTTCGAATGAATAGGATAGAAGCGCCCCATGGAGAGACATTCAGCCTAATAAATCCCTTATCCAAGAGATCTTTCAATTGCACTTTCAATTCTTTCAACTCAGCAGGAGTCATTATATATGACAGAATAGAGATAGGCTGGGTATCGAAGAGAACATCAATCCCAAAGTCAATCTCCCTATCAAGAGGGACTCTAGGCAAATCATCAAGGAAGATATCAGGAAACCTATTGACAACTGGAACTGACTCAAAATGTGGAGACTCTAATCATCATCCTTGACTCGCATAAGGTGATAGATATATCCTTTAGTAATTAATTTTCTAGCCCTAAGGTAGAAAATAAACTTACCCTTAGGCACTGCAGAACTACTCTTCCACTCTATAACAGGCTTATTCCAGACGTCAGTACGTGGAATGTATGAGTATATAAAATGGCAGAAATAAACATGTAAAGGAAGAATAACATCAACTCACTCTATAACAGGCTTATTCCAAAATTGGAATTTGACCATCTGAGTTCTACAATTGACTGTGGCATAATAAGCGTGAAGCTAGTCTATGCCAAGAATTACATCAAAGTTAATCATCTCTAACTCAATTAAGTTTTCTAAAGTATCTCTATGATAGATAGACACCGTGGAATCTCTATATACCCTTTCAGCTAGAATGGACTCTCCTACAGGAGTAGAATCACTGAAGGGCTCATGAAGACATTCATGAAGGATCTCAAACTTACTAGCCACATATGGAGTTACAAATGATAAAATAGCACCTAGTTCAAGCAAGACATACACATCATAGGAAAAGACTCGAAGAATACTCATGACAACATCTAGTATGACTTCCTAATCTTGTCGATTTCCCATCGCATACAGACAATTTGTACCCTTACCCATATTAGTTGTGGCACCACTCTATGGTGCTACTGAAGACTAATCTTAATTACCTCCATCACCCCACCTCTTTATTGGGCACTCATTCTGGAAGTGACCAGTCTGTCTGCACCTATACCAAGCATTTGTGCCCTCACTGCACTCATCTAGATAGAGTTTATGACACTTGCCATATGGTGGTTTCCCCCTTGAACCTTGAGTCACACTAGCTTAGGATTGAGAACCCTAAGCTCTAGAATTCATATAGCCCTGAGACTTCTAATCATACCTGTTACTTGGAGTTGGTGCACTTGTTGAAGGTGGTGCATAGTTCAAAAACCTCTTCTGATAATAGGACCTGTCCCCCTTACCTTCCTTATGCTAGCTAGGCTCATACCCTTCTAACTTAGCCTTTTTGCTCAAGTGCTCCTCCCTATCCCTCTTCTTATGCTCTTCAAGTTGTTGCGCATATACCATAAGTCTAGAGATGTCCATGTTCGGAATTAGTAATGTCACTTTGCACTCCTTTTTCACATGTTTGCCCAAGTTGGATACGAACTTTCTCATTCTACATCTCATGTCTAGGACCATCTCTAGAGAATATCTAGATAGTTGTATGAACTTAAGGCTATATTCTTTGACAGTCATCCCCTCCTACTTCAAGTTGACAAACTCCTCAACCTTCATTTACCTCAACTCTCGTGGAAAGAAGTGATAAAAAAAGGCACTCTCAAAGTCATCCCAAATGGCAGACTCAACATCCTTACCTTAGCTTTGTACCCATTTATTGTACTAGACATTTGCCACATCCTTGAGTTAATAGGAAGCAAGTTCAAGTCCCTCAATTGCTGTCGCATGTATGGCTTTCAATACCTTCCACATCTCATCAATGAAATTTTAGGGGTCTTCCTCAACCTTAGACATTGTGAAAATCTCTAAGTCTCGTCACAACGGTTAGCTCTTAGGGGCTAAACCTTGGAGCTTGTGAACTTTGATTCCCACTCTGGGCAGCTACCAGTTAGGTGAGCATAGTTATAGCCCCTTTGGAATCAGCCTCTGTAGTAGGAGTAGGTGAAGTAGTAGATGCCTTGGGAGTCCCAGCAACTCTAGCATGTTGACCCTGGCCTCTCATCTCCATCTGGAAGGCACCTTCGATGGGGGATTCTCAGTGTTATAAGCTGAAGTGTCTCTTTGGATTTCGGCATGCTTAGGAGGTATTATCTGCAAGCACGTAATGCTACTTTAATAGAGTTAAACTCTATTGCACGAACTCAGAATACGAGAAAGAGTAACAATTCCTAATGTCTTATAGCCTTCTTCTTATAAAGTGTAGTGTACAACACACCCATAAACAAGACTCTACTAGATGCGGCTTCGTAGATTCCCTAGGACTCTTGAACTTTGTGCTCTGATACCAAATTTATCATGCCCCCGGAGGATACCATTGGCATGGCCAACACTCAGAGACTATTACTACCCCCCAAGTGAACCACTTGGCCTTATCACATTCATTCAATCATAACTAACAGCGAAAAACATCAATGATTAAGGATACATAAAAAAATAAATAACAACCGATAATAAAAGGGCCAAAGGCCAAACAAGCTATCTATCAACTGAATAAGACTAGTGTGAAAGAAATTAGACAAAAATAACATCCAATCACAACTCAACAACCTAGTCTATGAAGCCTCTAAAATATCTGACTAAGCGGTGCCAATGATAGATCCATGGCTACCTCAAATAAAATAAAATGCTAAACTTAAAGTTAGAAGGAAAAATATGACATCCTCCAAAAGTAGGAGAGAACTTACCAATTAGTTGAATGCAAGTAGGTTCTCAACGAGGCACCTATTAATGACTGCTACTACTTATCTCTAGATCATAAAAAGATGCAGGCCCAAATAGACGTCAGTACGTGGAATGTATGAGTATATAAAATGGCAGAAATAAACATGTAAAGGAAGAATAACATCAACTCAAATAGCTCAACTCAAGAATAGAAAACTCAATCATCACATCAAGAGTCTAAAGTAAGAGTGCAATTTAAACAATGACTACCCATCTATCCTCTATGTCCCATTCACTCAAAGTACTATCAAGGCCTATTTAGGAGTTTCTCTAATCGACAACCATCACTTATGAGCCAGTGATAATACAACGAAGCGATATCATTGATGCATCTATTAAATACCTTGCAAGGGAATAGGACATCCCATCAATGGATCCAAAATCAGCAACATCAAGTCCTTATTTTAGGACAATAGAAAATATTCGATTTTACAATTCAATCCTCTCCTACGCTAACTATGTAGTTATTGAGTAAATAGCACCTAGTTCAAGCAAGACATACACATCATAGGAAAAGACTCGAAGAATACTCATGACAACATCTAGTATGACTTCCTAATGACTTACTTTTACTCAATTTGGTGCTCAATACTCCTCTCAAGACTCAATATGCTTACAAGACATCAACCCTATGGTTGACTCAATCATCTAGTCTCATTGGACATTTGTCAACTCAATTCATCACATCAACCATCAACTTTTTAGTTACATTTTTTTAAGGTTCAATTCTTGACTCATAGAGACTTTATCATGCATCATTCTAACTTATAGCATTTAGGAGAACAAATGTAGAATTAAAGAACTGAGGGATTTCATAGACTCTTTAGGCTTAAATTATACTCATACATACCCATTTAAGTCAAATTTATGAAAATATCAAAAATTCATGCTAGGGTTCATGTAGAAAAATGTAATAATCTAATTTAACCATTTAATTCATAAAAAAGTAATTCATGCAAAATTTTATAGAAATACATTAGAATTTAAGAAAAACCTTCAAGAAACATCTATGAAAGACTCAATTACTTCACAACTCCAATAATTCGGGTTAGAGGACACATGGAAGAACAAAATTCATGTTTTGATTTGCCTTACATATCTAGAAGTTTTGAACCTTGAAACAACTTGGAAGAATTCCCAAGTTTTCACTTCAAACCCTAGCCTTTTTCTCCTTTGAAACTTTACTCTAAGTTTGAGAGAGTGCTTTAGTGTAAAAATGTTGAAATGACATGTTTAGGGCTTTATTTAGGTGTAAAAACATTAGTTTTAGGCTTTGAAAGGGTGAAAAAAGACCAAAATAACCTTTATTAAAAAGCTGTGAAAAGTCATCTACGGGCTCATATACGGCCCATAGAAACTTCCACAGCTCGTAGGGACCCTTTCGTAAACTTTGGCCAAATTTGGAGGCCTCTAGATCACTTTCACGAACCCAATCTATGGTTCTTAGAAATTTCTACGACCCGTAGATTGGTCCATAGAGTCTGAGATCAAAAATGTGGATTTTCAAGACTTTTTCTATGAGTTAGCAGACGGGTCATACTTTTTTCCACAGCCCATATTTGGTTTCATATTTCCTCTCTGCTCTGGCAGTCTTCAGTAAAATGGCTATAACATTTGACTCCGAACTCCAAATGAGGTGAAATTAGTTGTGTTGAAAAGATAATTCAAAGACCTTTCATTTACTAGGTTATAGGACATCTAATTCTTTGTATTCTAAGAGTTATGATCATTTAAACTTGACTCTTGTATAATCTAATACTACAAACTCAATTTATAGGAATGTTTTGAACTCGATTATGTACTATAGGTCTTTTATGACCCTAATATACTTCCCACATATAAGAATGAGGTTTGAAACATAGGTACATATGAGGATAGAGTTATGGGGTGTCATATCCAAGGGGAAGTTATTTAATCAAGAGGTAGAATATGATCGGAACCTAGTTATTGTACTAAATGCTTGAAAATGGGACATACTTGCAAAAATCCAGTTGATATGAAATAAACACAAAAAAGATGATAGAGGAAAGGGTACAAAACCAAACGTGATGAAACTACGTGGAACCCAAAGGTGCTTGTTTAGCAACCTCTCAAACCCAAAGGAATCTGTTCAGCAACCTCCAAATCAGGGTGCTTTCTTGAGAAATACAATGGAGGTAGAGATGTTACCAACCAAGATAGCTTCTCCACTCTAGCATAAAGAAACCTGGTGAAATCTTTTTTCAAATAGTTGATGGAAATCAAGAAGCATGCCGACAGATAGTAAAAAATACATCCTCTGGCAAGCAATCTAAGGTGTAGAAGGATAATGCAGTAGAAATGGCTAATGCTTTTAGCCCTTTGGTTACAATAATCAACAAGGAGCAGACAACCATAGCAAATGTAGCTAAAATTAGGCAAACTAGAAAGGGTGGTACAACTTTATCTAAATTTCTTACTCTATCTAGATGAAAGTGGTTACATGGAATATCAAGGGTTTCAATAAAGTCTATAAGAACAAAGAGCTAATAAAAATTTTATGAGTAAATAAAGTTGACATGATAGGTAGACTAGAAAATAAAATACTAAGGAAAATAACTCAAAAAATAGTTCTGAAGGTAGTGCCTCGTTGGGAAGCAATGTTTAATTATCAAAGTGAAAAAGGAAGAGTATGGTTATTGGAATCACACTGTTTGTAATTTCTCAGAAGTTCATTTAACAGAGAAGTACATTCATGGCTTGGTGACTATTTATAGTTCTAACAAGAATTTTTATTTCACGATAGTTTATGGGTTGCATACTATTCAAGATAGGAAAGAATTGTGGTGTGACTTACAAGGCATAGAAAATATGATAACTATCCCTTGGCTAATCATGGGGGACTTTAATGTTATCTTATATATTGAAGATGGAGTGGTCGTCTCTCCTGTTCAGGCTAATGCAATAAGTGACTTTGCAAATTTTATGAGAGAAGCTTGCATGATGGAGCTAAAGGCAGTGGGTAGAAATTTTACTTGGACAAATAACCATGTATATATCCAGATAGATAAGGGTTTGGTGAATGTTGTTTAGATGCAAATGTGGTCATGTTTTAAGATGGTTGTTATGAAACCTGAATTCTCAGACCATTCTTTGTTGAGTGTATTACTAGATGATAAGCGAAATAAGGGTGCCAAACCTTTCAAATTATGCAAGTTCTTAATACAACATCCCTAGTTCAAAAGTTTAGTTCAACAGGAATGTAATAGTGGTATTTCTGCTAACACCTTGCCCTTGGTATGGAGGAAATTGAATTCGTTGAAGATTAAGCTAAATTAACTTAATATCAAAGAATTTTTAGGCATAAATGATAAGATCACAGAACTGAGGGTTAAGCTGAATGTTCTCTAGAAACAAATGGGATAAAGTAATGATCATCAAAGGTTATGTAAGGAAGAGAAAACACTCAAACTAGAACTTGAAAATGGCATAGAGTTGAGGATAGTACTATGAAATAGAAAGCCAAAATTGATTGGCTAAAACTTGGGGACTCCAATACATATTTTTTCATGCTTGCTTGAGGAATAGAATAGCACAAAATCATATCAGAAATTTAACAACAAAGATGCTATACTACTGCATACAGAAAAGGATATCCAGGTAGAGGTAATTAGTTTCTATAAGCTATTCCTAGGATCAGCAATTAACCACTTCCTAGGATCAGCAACTAACAACTTCCTAGCATTAGGCACTAAATGAATTTAGTTACCAAAAACATGAAAAATTTGACAAATTCACTCCAAATCGGCTAAAAAATCACACATAGCACCAAAACATACTTCTAAAAGAACAACTAGTATTAACATTACTCATAAAACTTAGTTAGACATTGCATTTGTTGCCAGATTAGTAGCAACATTTGTCTCTATTACATCATCAATTATATGATTTATAGCTAGTTGTACATACTTATCACCATCAGTTAAAAAATGATTAAGTTCTTGCTCTTGATATGGTTCATTCTCAGATACTTCATCTTCTATTACTTCATACAAATCTCTTGACTTTAGATACACAATAAGTCTCCACCCTTTATTGACAATATCATCCATATAGTATAGTGTTTGTGCTTGAGATGCTTCAATGTAAGGATCATGTTCTTCATGTTCACCTGTATGAATCAATCAATTAAAATTGACACAATTGAAATTCCAACAATCCTTTTTATACCCAATATCTTGAGCATCATTAGCCCATTTACATTTGAAAAGAACAACCTTGAGTTGTCCATTACAACCAATCTCAATAATATCTTCTAACTTCCCATAAGCTGGTACCTCCACTTGTCTTAAATTTCAATCCACACTACTTGTAACACATGATGTTTTAGAGGTTAAGAAAACTCCATTATTCTGTATTTTCAAACATTCTTCTCAAGCCAAAGTTCAAAATTTAGACCCATTGATGTTATATGCAGTAAATCTTCTTACATTTACAAATGGACCTCGTGCTAAAAACTTTAGATTAATAGATATTGTATCTATTGTGTCTTGATTCATAATCTAAATCAAAATAAAATTAACTTCGTTAAATTTTTTCATTAAAATCAAATATAAAGAATAAATAATGATTTCTTACTCACCCACTTTTGAAACCAATCAACAAACTCTTTATTAACTCTCTTCTCTATCTCTGTAAGTCATGGTCTTCTTCCTTTTGAACTCCTCTTTATATGTTTTTAAATTCGCTATATGAAACAATAAGTTAATGTTAAAGAGTGTGATTAGCCTATTTCAAACATTACAAAGACAAAGAGTATAAAGTTTGTAATACTCACTCCACAAATGGCATGACTATTGCACAATTCATAAGCATATATTGATGAGCTTGTAGTTTCTGCATAGGATTTAAAAGAAAGCTTTTCGAAGCTGACATAGGCTTACCCAATTGAGAAAAGAGAGTCACCATTCCCAAAAGCCCAATATCATTTGGTTCATCATGGACACACCTAGGTCTATTGAAACTTGTCTCAATATCCTCGATATACTAAGAACAAAAGATAAGAGTCTTCAGTTATATGACTCTCAGCTATACAACCCTCTGCTCGAGATTTATTTCATACATAGGGCTTACATTGACCTAGTTCTTTGAGAATTAATACACAGTAAGGATATGAACTATTAAAATAACCAGAACATAAATATCTATAAATCAAATATGCTAATGTTTCCAAAAACACATAACTTTAGATTAGAAATGTTAGTGTTTTACCTTTACACTGAATACATATTTATGTGCTGCACTGGACCTTCGAGTTTTGCTTCCTCTATTTGATGAACAAATAAATGAACCATAGCCATAAATAATGGTGGAGGAAATAGCATCTCTATATGGCAAAGTGTGATTATAATGCACTCCTGGAGAATATCAAGCTCTGAAAGATTTAAATTTTGCTAGATAGGGCTCTAAAAAATGAGCAAAATTTCACCAAAATTATAATTACATAGTCTGACAACACATTATGAATTGCCAATGATAATAATTGTTCTAAAAGAACATGGCTATCATGACTTTTCAACCCAGAAATATTTTTTTGTACCAAATCAACACATCCAGAAATATTACTTGAGTAGCCATCTAGTACTTTAATATTCTTCAAAGTTGTAAGAAATAACTTTTTGTGACCACCTTGTTTTTGACATCAGTCATAAGTGAAAACATATCAAGGTTATATGATCTATCATCCTTCAGCCAAAGATCATGCCTTGTTCCCATTTCTCTTAAATCTTTTCAGGCATTAGCATTATCTTTTAATTTTGATTTATCATCGAGCAGTGTATATATGATATTATCACATATATTCTTTTCAATATGCATAAAATCTAGATTATGAAACAATATGTTAGACTCCCAATAAGGAAGTTCAAAGAATATACTTCTCTTGTTCCATTGTTTAGTTGCTCGTCTAAATCTTTTCCTTCTACCTTCCAATTCAGCTCCTCTTCCTTCAATAATTTGTCTTAAAATATCATATCCTAATAATTTTAATGATGCATTCTACTCCTCCATACTTCCATTAAAGCATACACGATTGAATCTGAACTTGTGGTTTCTTCTCAAAAAACATTGATGACCCATGAAATACCATTTTTTACTATGATGAAGACGACAAGATTCTATGTAAAAGTTTTATTAGACCGGTAAAACTAGTATGTGTGTTTTAGTCAGATAGGATACCTAATCCAGAAAAGTCACTAATTGACCACATAAGAGTTGCATGCATTCTAAAAGTTTTATTTGATGATGAGTCAAATATTTCAACACCATCATTCCATAACTCACGTTATTCCTTCACAAGCGATTATAAGTACACATCTATATTATTTTTGGCCATTTGCTTACCGAGAATGATCATTGATAAGATGAAGGAGGTGTGTTTTACACATATACAAGGTGGAAGATTGTACAGAATCAAGAAGACTAGCCAAATACTATATATAGAACTCATTGTTCCAAAAGAATTGAAACCATCACCAGCAAGGCCTAAGCGATCATTTGAAAGATCAGAAGAAAATCTAGAGTGAGTCCCATAAATGTCTTCCATGCCTCACTATCCCTTGGGTGCCTCATAAACCCATCTTAGTTACTTTTCAAAGTGTCTCATCTCATATGCTCAGTAGTCTTACAACACATAAAATAATCTTTTCAACCTTGGCTACAATGGAAAGTAAAGCAAAACATTTGCAAGTTGCTTCCTTTTCTTGTTCGGACACCATTTAGATATGCCACAATGTTTACATGCTTTCAATTCAGAATCACCTTTTCAAAATAACATATAATTTTTTGGACATGCTGGAATCTTAGTGTAGTCAAGACCAAGTTTCTTAATAGTTTTTTTGGCCTCATAAAAAGGAGGTAACTTTGCATCTTCAAATGCATCTCTCAACAAATCTAACATCATGGTCATTGTCTTGTCACTTAATTATCAATAGATCTTTATATGATATAATTTTATTAAAAACTTTAGCTTTATTGCCACGATCCAGACCTAGGGTCTAGGAGTGACATGATGAATGGGAACTCGAGAGTCCCTAAACAAGCCTTAAAGTATCCACATTTATATCATTGGTTCAGAAGCGCATAATGAAGTAGTTGGTGTGCTGTTAAAATACAACACTTTTGATGCTTAAAACGTAAAATTTTTTGTGTTCTCAATGTGATATTAGTAGGTTTGATGTGTTTTTATGTTTGTTTTGTAGGATTTCAAGGTTGACACAATGTTTGGGAAAAATATGCAGAATTGCTGATGAGGATTCACGAGACTCTTTACGGGTCGTGAAGGAGGTTTTGTGTCAAATTCTAGTGAAGGATGAATTTCTGAAGTTTGGTCTATGAATATGCAGATAAGTCGTAGAATACTTTACGAGTCGTAGACCAAGTCTCATACCCTAAGGATCATAAAGTGAAGATTTGTAGAAATTTCATCAGACAGAACCCCCTATGGTAGGTAGAACCTTTTATGGCCCATAGAGGGGTATCATAGAAGCCAAGTCCAAAATTGAAGCAACAAAGTACAAAAGCCCGACTATGATCCATAAATCACTATACAGCCCATAGAGCACTTCGTGGAGCCTGCTAAGCCAGTTGTCCTATTTTATTTTGGATTTGTATTTTAAATATTATAAATAGGCTTTTAGGTTATTTTTCTTAAGGAGTTAGCACGAGAGTAGCGATATACAATAGAGAAAAACATTAGAGAGTTGAGAAACACTTATAAACTTTGATTTCATCTTCTAATTACAATCTTGTGATTCTCATTGAAGCTTTGAATTTTCCTGTGCTTAATTCAATTGTGTAAGTACTCTATTATGTTATTCAAATTCATGAGTCTTGCAGTTACACAAATCATATATAGCTAAATCCATAACTAGGGTTGTGGAAACCACGAAGAACTAACAAAGTAAACCAGATAATTCATAATTCTTAAAAAGCGTGCATCTATGTATTAATTAATTCTCTTCATTTTAAATGTTTTCTAATGGTGGCCAACATTAGAACCCTCCTAGTCTTACTAAATGGGCCAAGGTAGTAATGAATAGGAAAAGAGATTAACTAACAGGATTCAGTAACAATGGGCTAAGGTAGTAACTAATAGGAAAAAAGATTAATTAACAAGATTCACTCGATGTTTCTCTTCTAATCAACCGAACTGGGCCAAGAAGAGGTTGTACTGGGACAATAAGTAAGGGTTAGTCATGTCACACTACAGGGATGGACCAAATCACGTAGTGAAATTCAGCTCTCACATGAGTCAAAGGGTTTGGTGAATTTAACTTACTGTTCTACATGCTACACACTAGAAAAGAGTTTGATTATCCGGGGATACTAAGTTATGAAATCATGGAGAACATAATACCCTAGTTTGTCTCTGTATTGGTTAAACACTCATTATAGTTTAGAGTTATTTCTATTAGTAATTATACAAACCTCCCTTTTGGGGCGATAAGTTGGTTAATAAACCTGAATTACAAAATTAAATTCTTCTAAGTCTACCGTGTTCCCTTAGGTTCAACCCTAACCTTGGTTAGGTTCTATATCTTAATAATGACTACTTTAGCCTAAAAAAGAACGTGCAGCTTGGGCGACATCAAGATTTTGGCGTCTTTGCCGGGAAATACGGCTAGACTTGTCTAATTCAAGTAATTTGGAAATCAATCCTTATTTCTTTCATTTTACATTTTTTGTTATTTTTTTTCTCTTTCAAGGTGTAGGTGTAGTGTATCTCCAATATGTGAAGTCAAGGCATACCCTTTACTCTGTTTGACCCAGAGATCCAGAGAAAATTGAGAAGAATGACCAAGACAATGTCAATAATGTGGCAAATGCAACTCTAAACCAGAATGAGAATAAGAATGCCAACAATGAAAATCTACCTCCTTTTGAGGACATTGCTCCTTAGTCATATGACTTTAATGCCGAAGCTTATCAATGGAATAAATATCAGCTAAACCCTATGGCTATAGAGGTGACTGGATCTATTGTGTTACCACCACTATCGGCTGACACAAAATTTGCAGTTTTGAGTGGGTTGCTTCAAATATTGCAGAACTGTGGGTTGTTCGCAAGCCTACCATTAGAAGAACCATATAGCCATATAGCCATCTATACAACGTTGCATTTGTCTGTAAGAGTGTGATGCGAACACAGAATCTGTTTATGAATATTGTGGGACTTTATGTTTTCCCATTATCTCTGACTGGTAATGGAGCATTATGGTTATCTGAGCTCCCATAGAGTTCGATCACTAGTTGAGCTGAGTTGCAGAGGGCCTTTTTGGAGAGGTATTTCCCGAGATAAAAAAATCTCAAGTTGAAAGACCAGATCAGTAACTTTGAGCAACTTCCTGGTGACTCGATCAGTACTACATGGGAGTGGTTCACTAAACTCTTAAGAAGTGTCTTGGACTACAAAATTATTGATGATGCCTTAGTGGAGATCTTCTACCATGCCCTGGATGAGAATAGTCAAGCTTGTGCTGATACTATTATGGGGGCATATTCTTAGATCAACTATTTGCAAGGATCACTGGAAGGATGGAGAGAGTGGTCAAAACCAATCATGCATGGGGCCAGAGAGATAGAGCATCCACCAAACATTCGTGCGTTATCAATATTGGTTTAGAGCAAGCCAAAATAAATGAAGAGATTATGCAAGAGCTTGGCCAAATCCGTACAGGTATGGAGGTGATGATGAAGCAAAGTCAGGAATGAGTTAATTTAGTTGTTCATTAGCCTCTGTGAGCACCCATGTATGATGATCCCTACTATGAAGAGGACACGTATTTCATTGCTGATCAGATGGGGGGTTTCTAGAAAAATGTCCAAGGGTCCAATCAGGACTATTGGCACCAAGTTCAAGGAAATCAAGGCTAAAAATTTAATCGAGATGGAGCTTTCATAAACAACCATGGAGAGTTTTATGAAAGAAATTGAGGCCAAGACAGAGATGCAGATTGGGGTCATATAGATGGTTACAGAAATGGTCTTTATGTGCCACCACATAACCATGATGCAAGTGCGAATACCTAAAAAGTTGAAGAGATGTTTGACCGCCTGCTGAAGAAAGCTGAGCCATAGGATAAGACTCTGAGGGGGATGAAATTTTAGATATCTAGTATAAATCAAAAAAATCAAGTCTCATTCTATTTTATCAAATAACTTGAGCAATAGTTTGATTAAGTGTCAACTCAACTTAATCAGGGCCAAAGGGGTACACTACCTAGCAACACAGTTCAAAATCCCAAGAATAAAGGGCAGTGCATGGCGATTACTACTCGTGCTAGCAAGAGCACCATTGATCCTCTTATACCAGTAGATGAAGATAATTTTCGAGAGAAGATAGTTGAGGTCAAAGATATGGATACCAAATATGAATGTGACAAGGATGGGGTGAGTGATGTTGTAGATGCACCACAAAAGCTGAAACCCATTCATAGGCCTCCTTTTTTTCCTTAGAGAATCAAAAAGAAGGAGGAAGAGGGAAAGTTCAAACACTTTCTCTCCATGATGAAATAACTCTTCATTGACATCCCTCTCATTGAGGCGTCAGAGAAAATGCCAGGGTAAAGTACATGAAGGACTTGGTTACGAAGAAGCACATTGTGAGTCAAGAGCTCTCCTAATAGCTTCAACATTTCAGTGCAATTGCCACAAGGTCCTTGGTTCAAAAGAGAGAAGATCCTGGCACTTTTAACATACCCTGCACCATTGCAGATGTTGAGTTTACAAGGGCATTGTGTGATCTCGGTGCAAGCATAAATATGACGCCCCTTGCGGTCTTCAAGAAGCTAGGATTAGGAGCCCCTACTCCGACGAGCATGCGGTTGTTGATGGATAACCTCATGGTGAAAAAGCCTATGAGTTTACTTTATAATGTGCTTGTTAAAGTTGAAAGGTTCATATTCCCCACAAACATTGTGATTCTAGATTGCAAAGTCAACTTTGATGTCTCAATTATCTTGGGAAGGTCATTCCTAGCCACGGGTCGAGCACTAGTGGATATGGAATTTGGCCAACTTAGGTTTTGGTTGAATGACAAAGAAGTTGTCTTCAATACCTTTCAGTCAATGAAGAGGCCAGATGATCTAAAGAACAAGGTGCGAGCACTTAGTGAAGTCTAAGTAATCAAGTTATCCAAGTCGTGTCGCGATAATAAATCAGGCGCTACTTAGGAGACAACCCAAGGTCTTTTGATGTAATAATTGTAGTTGTAACATTATTTTTAGTTTTCTGACTCTTAAGTAATTTATTTCTTTTTGTATTTTGGTTGTAATTTTGGACATTTGGCTGGTTGCATATAGGGTAACAGTATGTTCTGTGAAGAATGTGTAGCTACATGGCTAAGTCAGCCATCCTTGGCTAAAAAAACATCAAGAAGTGCCTCTACGACTGATTCTATATATCGTATATCACTCTACGACCCATACACTATCTCGTATACACTTCCAGTGAGCAACAACTTATGCACTCTAGTCCACGAGCCAACTTTACAGCCCATAGACAAAACTACGGGTTGTAAATGGGGCTCATGAAACCCCAGGTAAGTTTTTTGAGTTTTTGACTAAGTAGTGGGTTTCTACGATGAACTCTATGAGTCATACTTCATTTTAGGACTCATAGACTGGTCTATGAAATCCAGTCCTCAAAACTAGGATTTAGACTTTCTACGAAACTATGATTTATGGTTCGTGAAACACTCTACGACCCATAATCAGGGTTTCGTAGAATTTGGGCCCATTAGTTTTGACTGACCTGGTCAAACTATAAATAATGGGGTCAAAATATTTCTTGTCCTAATTACAAAACATACCCGGCCAAACCCTACCTTAAATCTTTTCGACCACCGACGGCAGCACCACCACCATTTTCTGGCAAGCTTTTTCAGTAGTCTAGGGTTTTCAGTTTCTCATTACCTTTTTCAATTTCTATGATTCACTCAAATTAGTAAGTTTTTTATCTTTAAAACACCCTTGGTTTACCAATTATTGTGTGACTAGGTTGAAAAGTTTCGTCGGGTATGGTTAATTTAAACAAAAACCTATGTGTGCAAATTGATATAATTGAAAATTGAATTGTGGTTGCCCATGGTTGAAATTTGTTTAGGCCTAGAATTTGATGTAGTTGCCTTTTTATAAGTTTGAATGATGTGTTGGACACCTATGTAATTACTCACCATTTGAAATAAATTGATTGTGTGTTTAAAATTCGGTGTGTGATGGCATGGGCTCGCATTTTTAATGTTAATTCATTCAAAAATGGTTAGAAAGGTTGGGAAAGCATGATTAGTAATTTTTGATGGGGTATATATGAAAATTATCATACGAGGGTGTTGGGTGTTGTGTTATGAATCATGTGAGGTGTATGAGTATAGCTTCGATGTTGGTAAAATAGGATAAAAAA
This sequence comes from Solanum virginianum, assembly GCA_000787875.1. Lineage (NCBI taxonomy): Eukaryota > Viridiplantae > Streptophyta > Magnoliopsida > Solanales > Solanaceae > Solanum > Solanum virginianum. Next base: position 104,065 of record DF357740.1, read on the forward strand.
GTAGAGGTCTACATTAATGGACTTAAAAACAAAGGTGACTGAGTTTTCTGGTCTACAAGGGTATTTTATGGCCCGTGGAACATTCCATGAGTCATAATTGCCCCTCATATGAGATTCCAGAAACCTGATGTTTTTGAGTTCCCATCAGATGAGACCTTCTATGAGTCATAGAACATTTTATGGCTCGTAGAAAGGTCTCATGGATCCCTGCCTGCAAAAAATTCAAATACTGAAATCATCTATGACTCAATCTATAACTCGTAGAACCTTCTATAAGTCATACCTGATTTCGTAGATGTCCTTCCAGTAAACAAATAATATGAGTACTATTTTTATAAGAGCATTCTACGACTCGTAATTTCCATTATGGACTATAGAGGTGCTTTCGTAAACTTTTCTACAATCAAATCTGATACATTTTGCATTTCGTTTCGTGATTTGGGGGCTAACTAGGTTGCATAAATATGTATATTTTAGGTACTATGGCCCCAAAAGCAAGACATAAGAAGATCAAAGCTATGCAGAGGAGGCTCAGAGATGAGACCTCGGGGGAGGAGCTGACCCCTACACTTAGTGGATCACTTGAGGAGCTCAGCGTCTGACCTGACCCGGATACTGACAGACCACAGACTCGGGTTACCACCAGACTTGGGTAGACCCAGGCTCTTGTCGTTCGTACTCCCCAGTCTGATGAGGAAGACCATGCAAGAGCATCTTTATTCAAATGACTCTATCTAGAGAGGAGTCAGGCTTAGAGTTAGGATCCAGGGATGAGTAAAAGACAGAGTCCTCTGCCCATCCACGGATATCACCATCACCTCCACATGCTCTTACTAATTGGTAGTGTGTTATAGGCATACAAGACATATACACAGAGGACGTGCAGGTTACTGAGCAAGGCAAGCCAGCCTACTACATTTATAAGGAGCCTAAGGTCAGCTCAGCCAAATTAGATAGTGTCCCCAGTCTCTAGGACACTATCAAACGATATGGGCTCCAGTGGCTGACCAAATCACTAGGGAGGTACTCCTCGACCATGGTATAGGAATTCTACATATCTTATACAACCACAATTTAGAGCACTCTTCCCAAGGGAAAGAAGCCCCTCGCTAAGCCCAGACAGACGCAGACCAGAGTGAGGGGCCGGCAGGTGGACATTTAGAGACCACCATCTATTAAATGTTATTTTAGGCCCGAGCTCCCAGCCCTTAGATCCACAGCAGAGTTCGTCCATGGAGTGGGACAGACTAGGGACTTGGGTCGGATGAGAGACCATGACCGTAGAGCCAGCTTGATGAGATGGGTGGTCAGTTTGATTCCTGAGCAGGGTCCGAAGCCTGCATGGGTAGCTACTTACTTGGAGCCTATTTTGAAGGCTTCTTTTAGTTTCCTCGCCAAATTTTGGTGGGTGGTTGTTAGATCACGGATTTGGCCTATGCTTGCAGATAATACTTTAACGTCGGAGTATGCAGTTCTAGTTGCCAGCATCCTGGCTGGCTATGAGATAGATTGGGCCTGCCTCATCGCCGAGCAGATTTATAAGGCGGCCTTGAAGAGGTATACCTCTATCCCCTTCCCATGCTTGATCTACAGACTCTATTTAGAGTCGAGGGTGGAGAGTCTATACTAGCTAGACTCACTAATCGAGGTCCAACGTACTTTGGATGCCAGCCTTATTAAGCCTGAGGAGAACCTGGTGGCACTCTGATGAGCACCGCACCAGCCAGCTCCCATGCCAGAGATGTTCACCCTAGCGCCATAGCTTGAGGTTCCACCCACCACTACCACTGCTGCTACCATAGAGGAGAGGCCCTCATAGATCAAGGCAAATAAGGAGAGAGGGTCCATTACTACTCTTGCACCAAAGGCCACTTCATCACAGATAGCATCTACGAGCATGGTTTACGTATTTGCATTATCTATTCAGGCCATGGCATAGCGATTGTCACATGTTGAGTCTTAGTTGACTCAGTTGGTTCAGCAGCTCAGGCCCAAGGTTTGTCAGGCGATTACAGAGTTTGAGGGTGGTATGCAGGCATACACGATCGTTGTTATTCAGGACCAACTTTCCGACGTGGATGCTTGCATTGATGCCTTCAAGTTAAGGGTCCAGCAAAGCTTGAGTATGGTTGTGCCAGCAGATATGACGGCCATACAGATGGAGATCCAGTGACTCTAGGCCAACATGACAGCAGCATTGGCAGCATCGGTGATACTAGTAGAGGCTACACTCCCAATGCCAGTGGTAGACTTATTTGCTTCTAAGGAACTTACACAGCCTTCCCGCAGGAAGAGGTCCTACCATGATGATGATCCATATGCAGTGCAGTTATATGCAAGGTTGACAAAGCAGAAGGACCTCGAGCTTATCTTGAGGCAGTCAAGACAGGAGGAGGAGATATGACAGACTGGTGCGCTCAAGCAGGTAAGGGGTGTTAGCCCCTTTAGTCATGGTGCTATAGTTGACGAGGGCACCATGCAGATTGAGGTTGGTCAGACTCAGCCACATACTGGTGCCTAGGCACCCAGGTATATTTTTTTTACCCTAGTACTTTATTTTGTATTGATTATGTACACTGAGGACAATGCACTCTTTTTCGATGAGGTGTAGGTAGTTATGGACCTCAGTGAAGTCTAAGTAGACTTGGCCTATAAGTACCCCAATTTTTGAATCCTAGGGGTTTTCTTGCTTATGTTATTTTTCCTATGGATATTTATTTTCTGTTGAACTGGCATATTTAGGATGTTTAGGTAGTATTGATAGCATATAGTACTGATATTTGTGGCATATATATGTTTTTATGCTTTTTGTGAAAAATGATACATACCAAATTTTTAGTTAGTTAGTCTAGATAGCAATCATGCATGTTTAAATGTGTTGACAGTGCTTGTTCTGATAAGTGAGGTTAAAATTGAGATGAAAAACATGATCTGCGAGTCTACGTTGGTAATGTAATCAGCGCCATGTGAGTATGAACTTAATTTGCTAAATTCATGTATTGTGTTTCTATTCAAAACTTGCCCTGATACTCTGATTTAGACTTTAGGTTAGTTGGAGTAAGAAAAGATCTTAGGCCAGTGTTCATAGCAGTCCATTTAGCCTAAATGACCAACCAAATGAGCAGAATATCCCTTGATCTCAATGCTTGAGCCTAACATGTACCTCTTCTTTGTAAAAATCTAAGTGACCTAGCCTTATTAGTTGTAAAATACAAAAATTGGCCTTGGTCCTTCCTTGAACATTGTGTACCTTGACTAAAGCAAAAAGCCTAAGTTGAGAGTGGCTACCGAAAGTGGTCCTAGTTCCGGGGTTAGATAAGAGCACCTCAACTTAGGCCAAAAGCCTAAGTTGAGAGTGGCTACCGAAAGTGGTCCTAGTTCCGAGGTTAGATAAGTGCACCTCAACTTAGGCCAAAAGCCTAAGTTGAAGGTGGTTGGTGTAAGGGTAAAACACAAAATGAGGGGAAAATGTTAGTAATACATAGAAAAGGAGTAAAAATGTGTACTGGGTTCAAGAAAATTGAGTGATGTGTTAGTTATAAGATAAAAAGAAAAATAAAGTGCAAACACAAGGCAAAAAGATGAAAAATAAAAAGAAAGCACCCAGAAAGCTTAAAATAGGAGAAAGGGAGAATGGAAAGAAAAGTAACAGTGTTGGTAGGGCGAAAATGTAGAAAAACACAATGTCAAGAAGGGTCTTTAGTCACTATTTTCCCAAAGTATCATACCAAAACCCCCTGAGCCTACATTATAAGCCTTTAAAGTCCTAAAGTAATCCCAGTCCAAGTAGTCAAAGGTCTTAGTCATGAGTATAGGGCCAAGCATATAGTATTGGGTATGATACATAAATATCTTTTGTGAGAATGAGTGATTTTGTATACTCCCAAGATTATACATGAAACATCATTGAAAATGAGATATGGGACTTCGTTCTATGAGGGCACTTGCATTGCATTGCTAACATTAGACTTATTCAGTGATTGTGGCTTATTAATAGTATCTTGCTTGACATAGTTGCACTTTCACATACATTAGTCTGTATTGGTTTGCTGGATAGCTATCTAATTATGTTTTGAAAAGTGGTGTGGGTATATATGTTTAAGTTTGAAGAAATACATGCCATTAGCTTGAGATTTGTGTGTTACTGTGTTACTTATATAGATTGAGTCTGTCGCTTAAGGACAAGCAACAATTTTAAGTTGAGGATGTTGATGTGCTGTCAAAATACAACACTTTCAATGCTTAAAACATGAAATTTTGTATGTTCTCAATGTGATGTTAGTAGGTTTGATGTGTTTTTATGTTTGTTTTGTAAGATTTTTATGCTTAAAACTTGGAATTTTGTGTGTTCTCAATGTAATGTTAGTAGGTTTGATGTGTTTTTGTATTTGTTTTGCAGGATTTCAGGGTTGGCACAATGTTTAGGCAAAATATGCAGAAGTTGCTAATTTTGAGGATTTACAAGATCCTTTACGGGCCATAGAGCATTCTACGGCCATGAAAGAGGTTTCGTGTGAAATTTCAGTGAATGGTGGATTTCTAAAGTTTGGTCTATGAATATACAGATGAGTCATGGATCACTTTACGAGTCATAGACCAAGTCTCATACCCTGAGGATCAGAAAGTGAAGACTTGCAAAAATTTCATCAGACGAAACCCCCTACGAGTCGTAGAACCTTTTACGGGCCATAGAGGGGCATCATAGAAGCCAAGTCCAGAATTGAAGCAATAAAGTACGAAAGCCCGACAATGAGTCGTAAATCACTATACGACCCATAGAGCACTTTATGGAGCCTGCCGACCCAGTTCTCCTATTTTATTTTGGATTTGTATTTTAAACATTATAAATAGGTTTTTAGGTTATTTTTCTTAAGGAGTTAGCACGAGAGCAGCGATATACAATAGAGAAAAATATTGGAGAGTTAAGAAACACTTGTAAACTTTAATTTCATCTTCTAATTACAATTTTGTGATTCTAATTGAAGCTTTGGATTTTCCTATGCTTAATTAAATTATGTAAGTGTTTTATTATGTTATTCAAATTCATGAGTCTTGCATTTACACAAATCATGAGTAGCTAAATTCTCAACTAGAGTTGTGGGAACCATGAAGAACTAACAAGGTAAAATCAGATAATTCATAATTCTTGAAAAGTGTGCATAGATGTATTAATTAATTCTCTTCATTTTGAATGTTTTCTAATGATGGCCAATATTATAACCTGTCTAGTGTTACTGACTAGACCAACGTAGTAATAAATGGGAAAAGATATTAACTAACAGGATTCGATCGATGTTTCTCGTCTAATCAACCGAACTGGGCCAAGGGGAGGTTGTACTGGGACAATAGGTAAGGGTTAGTAGTGTCACACTGTGGGGATGGACCAAATCACATAGTGAAATTCGCCTCTTGCCTGGGTCAAAGGGTTTGTAAACATAACTTACCGTTTTACATGCTACTTTCTAGAAAAGAATTCAATTATTTGGGGATAAAAGTTAGGGAATCACGCGGAAAACAATACTCTAGTTTCTCTCCGTATTGGTTAAACACTTGTCATAGTTTAGACTTATTTTTATTAGTAATTATACAAACCCTCCCTCCCCTCCCCCACTTTGGAGAGATAAGTTATTCAATAAACCCGAATTGCAAAATTGAATTTTTCTAAGTCTACCATATTCCCTTGGGTTTGACCCTAACCTTGATTAGGTTCTATATCTTAACAACGACCACTTTAGCCTGAAAGAGGAGGTGTAGCTTGGGCGACATCAATAGTAAGCATATAGTTCTAAGGGACAGAAAAGTAGGACTCATGCTATGGGGATGTCAGAGGAATTGGGATTAGGATTATCCATATAGCTCATAAGAACTAAGGGGCGTGTAAGTATGACTCACACTATGGGGATAGAATAGGACTTAGGACTTTTTATATTTCCATATCTCATCATAAGCAAATCATCAAAGTATCAATACTCAATAGATAGCCATAATCATAATCTCCAAATAGAAAGACATTGCATAAATTCATACAAGAGTCCACATATTGTCCAACAACACCTCTAAGTCATAGAATAGGACGGGGGAAGAGGGGCAACATATGTCCTGGGCTCACCCTCAAAGTAAATAAAACATAAGAAAAAGCAATATAGTAGGTAGATGGAAAGTGGCTTATCGCTGGATAATAGGACTCACCACAACAACTTTCACAATCCAAGCTAGCCGTCAAGAGGTAGATGAAGATAGTCTCCAGTTCCTACATGGTTAGAACATGTAGGCAAAGAGTATGCATTAGTGCATTTGAATATACTAAGTATGCGGCTATGTAATATATATGAGCGTCAAAAAAAAGTATATCAGCAAAGAAGAGTAATACATCAATGTCTCATGAAATCCATGTGGTGTGAAATGCAATAATACTTCAATATAGAGGGGACGAGACCTCCACTGACATGTAAGACCATGTGAGCTATTACATGGAATTCTAATGTCTTCCCTACACCGAATGAAGAGGTGATCTACTTATCAAAGGTAGATCATATTTCTACTTATGGGTGAAACACCCAACAATGTGCCTTGGAAATACCCATAATCATAATTTTCATATATCTTAAACTTTATACTGATATCGAAAATTCAACTTCATATTCATGATCAGGGGGCAAAATTGAGTGGGAAATGGGTATAGCCCCGATTTAAGAGAAATCGTAGCGAAAAATAATTTTTCAAAAATTTCAATTTCCAGTGGCGATCCATACCCTGGCCGCGACGCGCCAGGGGGTGACTTAATCTTATTTTTTTCCTTAAAATTTTGTTTCAACCCAAGGGACTTGGGGTCATAGCCTTATCCCTACTTATGCGTAAAAATACCTATACTTAGCCATTTTTCAACTCTATATCACTCAAGACCCTCTCAAAACCCTCTCTAACACTTAACCAAATATTTCATCCATCTTTTTATGAAAATTGTATGTTTTCAAGTTGGATTATCTATGAGTATCTCTTATTATGAATTTTGATTATAAACTATGTTGAGGTTTCATGAAATGTTGATTGTTTAAGCATATTTTGAGCTATGAATCTATGATCCATTATGAGATTTAATAATGGATTTCAAGATATCTTACATGAGGGTTTTACTATATGTTGATGAGTTGATTTACATTAAGTCTTCTCATATTACTTCACTCTTGAATTGCATAATTTTGAACTAGCATTACACACCCGCCAAGTCTTTGATAAAATGTCTTGATAAAGATTTCTTAAGTTATTGATGATCTATTGCATGGTTTATGAGTCAATGGACTTTATGATGATTAAGGGATTGTATGCATGTATTAAATTCATGAAGAGTATATATGGTGTTGCAAGTTGACCACACCTTGTTGGGGGTGACATACCTAATCACCTTATTGAGGGGGTGACATGCCTCAACCACCTTGTAGGGGGTGACGTGCCTATACTACCTTGTTGAGGGGTATGTACCTCAATCACCTTGTCGAGGGCTAACATTGCCGTACTACCTTGTTGTGGGTATGTACCTCAATCTCCTTATCAGGGGGTGACATGCCCGTACTACCATGTTGAGGGGTAGATATCTTGACCACCTTATTGGGAGGTGACATGCCCGTACTACCATGTTAAGGGGTAGCTACCACAATCACTTTCCAAGGGGGTGACATGCCTTAGATTCCAAGTAATAGCTTGTTTGGTCTATGATTATGGTCTCTTCCTACATATGTAATCTATATTTGCAAGTTATATGATTTACAAGCATGTTTTACCTCAAACATTGATCATGCATACCATATTGGTATTATACTTATCCATTGATTATGAGTATACATTTTGAGTATGTTGCCTATGTTTTGTTGCATTGCATCCTATATACTTAGTACATTCAAATGTACTTTGTGCATTTTGTTTATTTTGCCTATGTCTTGTTGCATTGCATCCTACATACTTAGTATACTCAAATATCCTAATGTATACTCTATGCCTATATGATGTCACCATGTAGGAACTGGAGTACCTCTTGATCATCCTTAACATGGCTTGTTCAGTGCTTTGGAGATAAGCTTTGGTGAGTCCTTAAGTTCGAGGATGCTATCTATGTTATTTTCTTATGTTGAATACTTGATACTATGAGGGTGAGCCCGGAGAGTGTCTTGGCCCCCGCTTCAATCTATGTTTAGAGGTGTTGTTAGAATAATTGATGTATTTATGCTTTGAGCTTGACTTTTGAGTATTTTTTATGATTATCCAAGACTTCCTTTAGTCCTATTTCCCTTACTTATATATCTTGTTGTTGTTTATTTTGCTTCTGCGACCAAGGATGTGTGTATGATATGCTAAGAGGCTTGTTTGGGGTCACTTCGGGTTCCCATTTGTCGTGGCACATCTTGGCCCTAGGCTTAGGTCATGAAAAGCTTTGTATCAAAGCACTAGGTTGTTAATGGTCCTCGAAATCTGACACACCATGTCGATTAGAGTCTTGTTCATGATTGTGAATTGCACCACAACTATGAGTAAGAGGCTATGAGGCATTTTAGAAAATGTTCCCATTCTTCATGATCTATGTCGTGCTATAGAAATTAAGGTAAAGTTTTCCCTCTAATGAATGTTCTTTGATATTCTAGATCATGCATATTCTAAGAGGAAAACTAAAGAAAGCTCATTCACTCAAAGAGCAACCGGCCCCTCCCACTCCTCAAGCTCCTCAAGATAGGGGAGTGGCCCCTGCTAAGTTCCAAGATGCTATCACCATGTTGGCTCATGCTATGACCAACAAAATAAACTAAGGGCCCAAGCTCCTCATGCTCCTACTTCCGCCTCAAGGGTGAGGAAATTTACTTGGATGAATCAACTGAAGTCCCATGGATCCAAGGTGGATGAGGATCCCCAAGAATTTATTGATGAGGTGTATAAGGTATTGTTCATTATTGGAGTTAACTCAGAGGATAAAACAGAGCTGATGGCCTACCAACTCAAAGGGGTGGCTCAAATATGGTTCACTCAATGGAAGATGGAGAAGGGGAATGGTGATGCTATCTTTTGGGAAGAGTTCAAAGTGGTATTTCTCAACCAGTTCTTTCCTATTGAGCTAATGGAGGCAAAGATGATGGAATTTATGAATCTAAATCAAGTTTATGAGTGTGAGGGAGTACCTTCAAGTTCAACCAACTCTCTAAGTATGCCCCACAATTAATTGCTGAGTCGAGGTCAAGGATGAACAAATTTATGTCGAGAATGACAACTTGGTCAATAAGGAGTGTCGAATCTCTATGTTAGTGGGTGATATAGATTTTTCCCGCCTCATGACATATGCCAAACAATTAGAGGGGGAAAAGCTTAGAAAGAGAAGAAGTAGTGAGGCCAAAAGGGCCCATTTTGAAGGTGGATTCCAAAATTTCAAGGGTAACCGATTTTCTCAAGGCCACAAGTTCCAAGGCCAAGGGTCTTCCAATGCTCCTAATATAAGGTTTGCTAATGACAACCCAAGGGTCTAAGGTGGTGTGGTGTGGTGCCTAACCCTATGTGGCAAAAATGTGGTGGAAGCCATAACGGCCTATGTTTAGAGAACACTAATGCTTGCTATGGTTGTGGTGAAGTGGGTCATAAGGTAATTGATTATCCTCGTAATATAAAACAAGGGTAGATATGGTCATCCATAAGGCCAAGGTGCAAATGCGGGTCCAAAGGGAAGGGGAGGCCAACAAGGGGGTGCTCCAAGGCAAAATAGATTCTATGCTCTTCAAGGGAGATAAGGGGTGGATAGGGTGCCTGATGTCATTATCGGTATGTTAAAGGTTTTTTATTTTGATGTGTATGCTTTGCTAGACCTAGGTTTCACTCTTTCTTTTATTACTCCTTTTGTTGCCAAAAAGCTTCATGTTTGTCTCGAATTGTTGTGTGAGTCTTGTGAAGTATCTACCCCCGTTGGTAAGTCCATTGTTGCTAAAAGAGTTTATAGAAATTGTCCCGTGTTCATTTTGTGTAAAATCTTTCCTTGTGATTTTGTTGAATTAGATATGATGGATTTTAATGACATTCTTAGGATGGATTGGTTGCATATATATTATACTTTTATCGATTGTAGAACCCATAGGGTTAAATTCCAATTCCCTAATGAACCCATCCTTGAGTAGGAAAGTTGTGATGTAGAGATTATGCCAAATTGTATATTCATGAGTTGGTTAGATTGCATGGAGTGCCTTCCTCTATCATTTTGTATTGTGGTGCTCAATTCACTTCTCACGTAGTGGTCAAAGGTAGATTCATTTCTTGTCTTAAAGCCAAAAAATTGATTCTTAAAGGGTGCCTTTATCATCTTGTGAGGGTTAGGGATGTTCAATCCAAAGTCCTTCTTATTGAGTCGGTTCTGCGGTCAATGAGTTTCTTGATGTCTTTCTCGGTGTTGTCTCTATCATCTTGTGAGGGTTAGGGATGTTTAGTCCAAATACCTTCCTATAGAGTTAGTTCTGGTGGTTAATGAATTCCTTGATATCTTTCCCAATAAGCTTCCCAATGTTCCTCCTAAAAGGAAAATAGAATTTTGTATAGACCTCCTTCCAGACACTCAACCCATTTACATTCCCCCTTACCATATGGCCCTGGTGGAATCGAAGGAGCAATTGAGGGATTTATTGGAAAAGGGCTTTATAAGGCCTAGTAAATCACCTTGGGATGCACCAGTGTTTTTTGTAAAGAAAAAGGATGGTTCTCTTAGAATGTGTATTGATTACCGGCAACTTAATAGACATCGGCTATATTTAAGGATCTTATGAATAAGATCTTTAAACCCTACCTTGACTTGTTTGTAGTGGTTTTTATTGATGATATCTATTTCCATATTGAGAAGAAGCATGTGAATCACTTGAGGGTGGTGTTCCAATCTTGAGGGGGGAGAAGTTGTATGCCAAATGTGAAAAATGTGAGTTTTGGTTGAAAGAGGTTGTATTTTTGGGATATGTGGTATCGGGTGATGTTATTAAGGTGGACCCTAAGAAGATGGAGGTGATTAGAAATTGACCTAAACCTTTGACCCCATCGGACATTAGGAGTTTTTTAGGTTTGGCGGGTTATTACCGGAGGTCTGTAAATGGGTTCTCTTCTATTGCTTCTCCTATGACTAAGTTGACCTAAAAGAAGGCAAAATTTGTGTGGACCAATGAGTGTGAAAAGAGTTTCCAAACTTTGAAAGATAAGCTTGTCTTTGCTCCTATCTTGTCTCTACCGGAAGGGTTGGAAGGATTTGTTGTATATTGTGATGACCCAAGAATTAGTTTGGGGTGTGTTTTGATGCAAAATGGTAAGATGATAGCATATGCCTTTAGACAACTTAAGGTGTATGAGAAGAATTATCCCACACATGCTCCTAAATTGGCGGCTATGGTATTTGCTTTAAAATTTTGGCATCACTACTTGTATGGGGTTCATATTGATGGGTTCACCAACTGCAAGAGTCTCCAATATGTGTTCACCCAAAAAAATCTTAACTTGAGACAAAGAAGGTGGTTAGAGCTTCTTAAAGATTATGATATGAGTGTTCATTATCACCCCGGTAAAGCTAATGTTGTGACTGATGCTTTAAGTAGGGTGTCTATAGGTAGCCTAGCACATGTTAATGATAGTGGCAAAGAGGTGGCTAGAGAGGTTCACCGGTTGGCTTGATTGTGGGTTAGGTTGGATGAAGTTGATAATAGTGGTATAGTGGTTGTTGATGGTTCTAAGTCTCCCTTGATTGAGGAGGTAAAGGAAAAACAAGATCTTAACCCCACCTTGTTAGAGTTGAAAGCCTTGGTAGAGAATGGTAAAGTGGAGGTTTTCTCCTAAGGGGGAGATAGTGCCCTTAGGTGCCAAGGTCGATTTTGTGTGCCTAGTGTTGATGAATTGAGAAAGAATATTTTAGACGAGGCTCATAATTCTTCCTATTCTATTCACCTTGGTTCTACAAAGATGTATAGAGATTTGAGGTAAATGTATTGTCGGGGTGGTATGAAGAGAGACATTGTTTAGTTCATATTCGGATGTCACAATTGCTAACAAGTAAAGGCCGAACATCAAAGGTTGGGTGACCTTGCCCAAGATATAGAGATTCCTACTTGGAAGTGTGAGGAAATCAATATGGATTTTGTGGTTGGGTTGCCTTAGACTAGGAATCATTTTGATTTAATTTTAGTTGTTGTGGATAGAATGTCAAAGTCGGCTCACTTCCTACCGGTCAAAACTACTTATGGTGCCGAAGATTATGCCAAATTGTATATTCATGAGTTGGTTAGATTGCATGGAGTGCCTTCCTCTATCATTTTGTATTGTGGTGCTCAATTCACTTCTCACTTTTGGAGGTCCTTCCAAAGAGGTCTTGGTGCTAAGGTTATGCTTAGCATGGCCTTTCACCCTCAAATGGATAGCCAAGCCAAAAGAACTATCCAAACTCTTGAATATATGCTTAGGTTTTGTGTTTTGGAGTTTAAGGATAGTTGGGATGAACATCTTCCGCTCATTGAGTTTGCTTACAACAATAGCTATCATTCAAGCATTGATATACCTCCTTTTGAAGCCCTTTATGGTAGGCATTGTAGGTCCTCGGTTGGATGGTTTGAGGTAGGGAAGATGGCTTTGATAGGTCCAAATTTAGTCATGGAAGCCTTGGAGAAGGTGAGGTTGATAAGGGAGAGATTGAAAACAGCCCAAAGTAGACAATAGTCCTATTACGATGTGAGGAGGAAAGATCTTGAGTTTAAGATTGGTGATTGGGTTTACTTGAGAGTCTCACCCATGAAGGGTGTAGTCCGATTTGGCAAGAAGGGTAAATTGAGCTCAAGGTCTGTGGTGGGTCTTTATAGAGTGTTGAGGAGGATTGGTAAGGTGGCCTATGAGTTAGAATTGCCCATTAATATGAATATGGTTCATCTGGTCTTTCATGTATCTATATTGAGAAAGTGTGTGGGTAACCCAAGTGTTATTGTACCTTTGGATGTTGTGGGTGTGGAGAAAATAATTTGAGTTATGAGGAGGTTCTGGTAGAAATTTTGGATAGACAAGTGAAGAGGTTGAGAAACAAGGATGTAGCTTCCGTCAAGGTTCTTTGGAGAAACCAACAAGTTNNTGGCTTGTTTGGAGTCCCTTTGGGTTCCCATTCGGCGTGTCACGTCTAGGCCCTAGGCTTGAATCATAACAATGGGCACCCCCATTTTGGAGCAATAACCTTCCTAAGCCTAAGGTACTCATTTAAGTCCCCTACATAATTTCAAGTCTTAAGTTTCAGCCCTTATGTCATTTGCATGCGTTCATGTTTGTGTTGACAAGTTTATGGTGATTTTTGACATTTATGTTGAGATTTTGAAAATGATGTTTAAATGCGTTTGTTGAATTCATGTCAAGGCTAAACTCTTCTTGATTACTTATTTTATGTACGTTTCTTTGACATTCGGGGACGAATGTTCCCAAAGGGGAGATATTGAAATGCCCCAAAAAGCTCGAAAATGTGCCTCGAAAATGCCCATATTGTAATTTCCATATATCTCAAAATTAATGTGTGATATCAAAAATTCAACTTCATATTCGTGATCAGGGGACAAAATTAAGTGAAAAATGAGTATAACCCCGATTTTAGAGGAACCGTAGCGAAAAATAATTTTTCAAAATTTTTAATTTTCAGTGGTAATCCGCGCCCTGGCCGAGACGTGCCAGGGCCACAGATCAGTGTTATTGTTTTTCCTAAAAATTTTGTTTCAGCCCAAGGGTCTTGCGGTCATAGCCATATGCCCAGTTATGCGTAAAAACACCTATACTTAGCCATTTTTCAACTTTATATCACTCAAGACCCTCTCAAAACTCTCTCTAGAACTTAACTAAATATTTCATCCAAATTCAAGTGTCTCAAGCTTAATTCTGAATCTCAAGCACTCTATTCAAGCTTCAATTCTCCTTTAAGACTATAGAAAATCCAAGTTTGAGATATGTGGATTTCAACTATTGGGTCCTTTCACACATGATGTCCAACCTTTCTTTTTATGAAATTGCATATTTTCAAGTTGGATTATCTATGGATATCTCTTATTATGAATTTTGATTATAAACTATGTTAGGATTTCATAAAATGATGATTGTTCATACATGTTTTGAGTTATGAATGTATGATCTATTATGAGACTTAATGATGGATTTAAAGATATCTTACATAAGGATTTTACTATGTGTTGGTGGGTTGATTTACATTGAGTCTTCTCATATTACTTCACTCTTGAATTGCATGATTTTGAACTAGCATTACATACTCGTCAAGTGTTTGATAAAATGTCTTGATAAGGATTTCTTAAGTTGTTAATGATCTATTACATGGTTTATGTGTCGAGGGACTTTATGATGATTAAGTGATTGTATGTATGTATTGAATTCATAAAGAGTATCTATGGTGTTGCAAGTTGACCACACCTTGTTGGGGGTGACATACCCAATCACCTTGTTAAGGAAGTGACATGCCTCAATCACCATGTCGGGGGGTGACATGCCCGTACTACCTTGTTGAGGGTTATGTACCTCAATCACCTTGTCGGGGGGTAACATGCACGTACTACTTTCTTGAGGTGTATGTACCTTAATCACCTTATCGGGGGCTGACATGCCCGTACTACCATGTTGAGGGGTAGATACCTTAACTATCTTGTGGGGGGTTGACATGCCCGTACTACCATGTTGAGGGGTAGATACCTCAATCACTTTCGAAGGTGGTGACATGCCTTGGATTCTAAGTAATAGCTTGTTTGGTCTATAATTATGGTCTCTTCCAATACATGTAATCAATATTTGCAAGTTATATGTTTTACAAGCATGTTTTACCTCAAGCATTGAACATACATGCCATATTGATATTATACTTATCCATTATTTATGATTATGCATTTTGTTTATGTTGTCTATGTCTTATTGCATTGCATCCTACATACATAGTACATTCAAATATACTAATGCATACTCTATGCCTATATGATGTAACCATGTAGGAACCGAAGCACCTTTTGATCATCCTCCACGTGGCTAGTTCGATGCTTTGGAGATAAGCCTTGGTGATTCCTCAAGTTCTAGGATGCTATCTATGTTGCTCTTGTCTTCTTGTTATTTCCTTTATTGAATACTTGATACTATGAGGGTCAGCCCAGAGAGTGTCTTGGCCCCCGCTCTAATCTATGTTTAGAGGTGTTGTTGGAACAATTGATGTATTTATAATTTGATCTTGACTCTTGAGTATTTTATCATTATCTAATACTTCTTTTAGTCTCATTTCCCTTACTTATATCTCTTGTTATTTTTTTTTATTCCGCAACTAAGGATGTGTGTATGATATGCTAAGAGGCTTGTTTGGAGTCCCTTTGGGTTCCCATTCGGCGTGTCACGTCTAGGCCCTAGGCTTGAATCATAACAATGGGCACCCCCATTTTGGAGCAATAACCTTCCTTATAAGCACCCCCATTTTGGATAGGATTTTCATTCATCATAACATATTTGTAACCATACCTTACGGGCACCCCTATTTTTGGTAAAAATACTACCATAAACATATATCTATGTTTGGCACATAGTTATGGGACTAGGGTACTAGACTCTTGGAGATAGCCCCCCCTCCCACAAGTCCATTCGATGTTAAGTCATCATCCCACAAGAATACATATACGTATACATGGTTTCAAGAGGCATGAGTTTTTCAAATCATTTCAATACATTCTTAGGCTTACAAGCCAAACATTCTTCGTAATCATACATTTTTGGGCTAAAGAGCCAAATCATACTTCAATTCATACTTTCATGCATAGAAATAGCTCATTCACATATATCATATTGGTGTAAACACCTGGAGTTGCTCAAAGAGTCATATCATAGACATTTATGTGATCAGATTCTTGTCATAACCATACTATCATCAAAATCATGTTGACAAACATATTTGGGTCATAGCCCACTTCATAATCTCCATAAAAACCAATGATCATGCATGCAAATGCCATGAATGAAATGAGAATACCATGGGCAATATAGATTCATACTTAACTCAACAATATAACATGAAATTCAAGTAAATCCATAAGTAAATTCACATTTAAATCATAATTTAGATTACCCATGCTTAAATCAACCTTTAAAGGGGACATGCATATTCACATCTTCAAAACATCGACGCAATTCAACATATTAGGGCTTAAATCACTTTTAAAACATCAATTAAACATAGCACATATCTCAATTGAATTAAATAAATAATAATTTAAAAGACTCATATTCAAAGTAAGCTTAATTTCATAAAATCAAGGAGTAAAAGAGTTGGGGTCTTTATGATTGAAAGGAACCATGAATAAATCCCACACACCTTAGCTAATTAAGAAGAATCAAGAAGAAATTGATTGAAGAAGATGACCTTTCCTTAAGGTCTAAGCTAATCCTTCAATGGTTCACTTGAGAGGAGTCTTTTGATGAGAGAACTTGACTATTCATAGTGAGAAATGAATTTGAATAAGAATAGACGAGTATAGCTCATTTCAGAGGTTTAGGATAGGTTAGAAAATCATAAATAACCCTTAGAAATAATTAAAATTACAAGAAAGTCATTAATGAAATGAGCTTCAAAAAATTGTCAGGAATCCTATAATAAAGCCTCATGGCTCGTGTGAAGTCATGGACCGTATGGTTGTCCGTGATTACCACACTTAGAAAAAATTATTCACTAACTAAGTTCCAAGACGGTGATTTCATATTTAGAAAATTTTTAGACCAACACCCTTACGGGATACCACACGACCCATGTAGGGGTTCGTGTGTGAAGTGCCTTCGTAAATAAATGTGGCTTTCAAGCCCAAAACCCCTCTCACGAGCCACCATACAGCCAGTGAGGTGTCATATGAGTCGTGAAGGGCTCAAAGACGGATGCCTTATTCTTGAACTACACCTTAAGCCCAAACACTCTACATACAAGGCCAAGGTCCACCTCATGTAAGGACTTGAATTTTGTATGACCTTGATATTGCTTGGAAATTGGTTCTGGAAAGTTTTTGACCAAAGTGACACTTCATGGAAGCCTCCACGGGTCATGTGGCTCACCACGGGCCGTGTGGAGGTGCCTTAAGGTGGCCCTTGGCCTTGTGTGCTGAGTGTTGACATTAATATAGAGTTTAAGACCAAGGCACACACTACATGAACCCCACACGGTTCATGTGAGGCTTCACTGGTTGTGTGGTGAGTTAGTCTCGCATATGTTTTATGAAAATGATTTCAGTGAGTTAAGATCACATATATAGATATGAGAAGAATGTGCTTACATAAATGTCTATTGTTATTGGCTCTTTGAGCATATTGGGTGCTTGCACCATATTGTTAAGGCACCCCCATTTTTACATAAATGTCTATTGTTATTGGCTCTTTGAGCATATTGGGTGCTTGCACCATATTGTTAAGCGAATAAGCTATTCCTATGCATGAAAAGTATGTATTGAATTGTGATTTAGCTTTTAGCCCAAGTACGAATGATTATGAAGAATGTTATTGGCTTTTAAGCCCAAATATCCATTGAAATAATATGAAATGACTCGTGCCTCTTTTGAAAACATGTATAGTATAAGTATTCTTGTGGGATGACAACTTAGCACAGAATGGATTGGGGGCGTTAGGGCTATCCTCAAGGGTCCTCTCCCTTTCCTTGAACTATGTACCAGTATAGGTATATGGTAGCCATTACCAAAATGACCGGGTAGTAAGAAATGGTTATATATTTGATACAATATGACATGATATGAAAATCCTTCTAAAATGACTGGATCGTAAGAAAGGTAGCCATCACATTGAAATAACCAGGTCGTACGAGATCAAGTTGTTAAGAAAAACATTAAACTTGCAAAATAAATAAATCTCATTTCCAATTTAATTAGAACTAGTAAAGTGCTCTGACTTGACATTACAATTTGAATATCTAGTATTAAATTAAAAAAAAATTGCAACAAGCTAAATAAAGGACAAAGATTAGATTTGTGATGTCATAAATCTCTTCAATTGAACCTCTCGTCTGTCACATTTAATGTCAATATTGAACTGTAATTCCTTAAGTCTGAAAAAATGTGCAGGTTCCTTACAAATATGAATAGATTATTGTCTTTTATCTCATTTTTGAGTTCCATGATAACATCTAGGATGTAACAAGGTTACATAGTAGAATACCTCCTATCAACATTTGCTACTTGAAATAATATGCTACTTGAGCTTTGAAAATTCACAAATTACAGCTGCATAAAGAACTCAATTTTAGGCAATAACAGAGTATTGGCTTAACTAAATTGCAGCCGCCCCATCAAATTAACAAGATTACACAGTAGAACACCTTCCTCTGATCATCAATATCTGCTACTTGAAATAGTTTTGAAAATTCATAATTACAGCTGCACAAAGAACTCAATTTTAGATAACAATAGAGTATTGGCTTGAGCAAATTGCAGCAACCCTATTAACTTAACAAGATTACACAGTAGAACACCTCCCTCTGATCATCAATATCTGCTACTTGAAATAACTTTAAAAATTACAACTACATAAAGAACTCAATTTTAGACAGAAACAGAGTATTGGCTTGAGTAAATTATAGCAGCCTCAACAAACAACAAGATTACGTAGCAAAACACCTCCCTCTGATCATCAACATCTACTACTTGAAATAGTTGTGAAAATTCACAAATTACAGGTCACAAAGAACTTAATTCTGGAAAACAACAGAACATTGGCTTGATCAAATTACAGCAGCGCTATCAACTTAACAAGATTACACAGTAGACACCTCCTTCTGATTATCAATATTTTCTACTTGAAATAACTTTGAAAATCCATAAATTACAACTGCATAAAGAACTCAATTTTGGATAGCTACAGAGTATTGGCTTAAGCAAATTGCAGCAGCCCCATTAACTTAGAGTACATTACATATCAACTTAGACTTTATGTCTTCAACATGTACAATCATATGCATAAATAATCTACTGAAAAATTAATAATTACATAAAATAAATTACTATTAAAATATTCAAAATAGGAAAAGTCATAAATTTAAGTATTGTACGTCAAGCCAAAGTATTATAAACACAAGTCTAGACAACCATTACAAATTCAAATTCATAAAAAGTGAAAGTAGTCTACAAATAAAATATTAAGCATATGATTAGTGATTTTTGTTGTTATCGACCGGTGTTCCCCTTACATTTTACGGTGAAACAAGGTCATTCTCCGCATCAGCAGGCTAAATAATATAGGTATAATTGTATTAAATAGATCAAAATTGATTGTAATAGAAGAAGTACAAACTATATTTACTTCTTACCTATGGTTGAGGAGCAAATAGACTAGCAAATTCTTCAAAAACCCCAGCATCCTTTGATATCATGTAACCTTTGAGCGCAGCCAAAGTTCCTTTTAATTGGGACTCCAAACGTGCAACCTTCTGATATAAATAGGGAGGGTTTGTGGATGACGCACCATAGCTAGATAAAGAAATGCTCAGCCCAAAAGAGATGCACCCATACCCATACATCTTACTCTCCCAGAGTGTTTTGCCCCTAATATCTTTTCAATAACATCATTTGGGAAATAGATTCATTGGTATCTTCTTGAGTTATATTTAGTTCAATTTGTTCCTACGAGCATATAGATATCAACAATAAGTACAAAATAGTAAGACTTGAGATACAGAATAATAGACAATAACAATGAAATTAATGTATAAAAAATGCAGTAATGTTATACTTGCCCCTATAGTTTATGCTTCATCATTCACAAATGATTCATTCCTTCTCTTACGAATTTCAATAAACATTTCTCCACGACTAGGAATTTTTCCAGTTTTGAAAAACTAAGAAAGAAATGTTATAAATAGTCATATACTAAAATAGTTTAATTTAAGAAAAGACAAAACTATTAAATTAATGCATATACTAGCTCATATCATCTTTTCTCGAGTTAGCTTTTGAACTACTAGTCTGTGGCATTTTTTGCATCTTCTAATTTTTTTTATTTCTTCTACAAAACTCCTATCAAAAAATTACAATTTAATTTTTTCATCTTTATTTAACTATGATGAAACAAAACATAATCTGAATCATACCATTGTTGATGGTTTCAGATGATAAACAACAAAACTAGCCCATTGATCTTTATTTATACCAAATGACATGTTATTTCGTATCTCATTTCTACTTTTGGTTGGGTCATAGTATTTATTCCACAACCTTTGCCTATGTCTAGTCCATTTCTTTAAAATATTAGCATTACAATATTTGTATGCAGTAGACTTACTTACCTTAAAATGAAATCAAGACTTAAAAAAAACAAAAGTTAATTTCTCACCTCTACTAAAATCTTGGTGAAATAAGTAAATATATATATCTAAGAACACTTACACCTTCAATATTGTTTCCAAACAGTCTTTTATGTACTTCTTAGGCATGCCTAATGGCCCTGACCACCTCTCAAAACTAATAGGGAACAATTTACAATCAGTAGCCAATGATCCACAATATCCAGTAAGTAATCCTTGTGCTTCACCAGATGTTGTGTTATAGCCATCGAAGTTCACAATAATGCGCTCTCCAACGATTAAGTTATTAATATCATTAACCTTGACATTAATTTTCTTGATAACGTTTGTTGAATCTTTAACAAGAAAAGAAGTTACTCAACCAAAAAGAAAAAAACTAAGATATTCACAAGTTGAACTCAAAATTACATAAAGCATACCTCTTGCTTCTACATTCCAATTTTTTGAATATATATGTTGGTTCATATGTGTTGCACTTGGATTAGGCAAAATTAGAACTTACACTTATTGAGGTGAAATTGGAGCTTGTTCTTCTTACGGGAGAATCAGAGCTTGATCTTCTTATGGGACTTCATGAGCTTGTGTCACTGGAATAGTTGATGATAAAGTACCTCCATTAGCAAACTTCAGTAGATTCTTGAAATGTTTCACGTTTGGCATGGCTGAAATTTCATTAAAAAAATCATGAATCAACAGGAAGAAATATGAGATGACATAACATATGCCCAGAGAATTGAAAATCATAAAATGTCACAATACAGATAACACTTAGTAGTGAATAAAAAAATACACATCTACATCCAAAATATAAACTTAGAAGAATTTCAATACATAAAAAAAACCAATCTAATGTTGATAATCTGAAATCTCATCTCTCTTGTAGGAACTATGAGGGCTTTTATAGCTACGGAAAGGTAAGTTTATTACCAAGAAAAGGGGAGAATAGGGGAAAGTGACAATATAGAGGGGAAGAATATGGCAACATATTACTGAAGGTGAAAATATGGAGGAAAAGAATGTGAAAAATATCGCTGAAGGTGAAAATATGGAGGGAATAACGGAGGGTTTAGGTTAAAAGCGTGGAAAATAGAAAAACATTATGAAAGTTCTTTTACTTTTTTCTCTCTTTAATTTTACTATTTATGACTGCTTTATGGTATCTATCTTACTATTTATGACTGTTTTATGGTATTTATCTCTTCAATTCTATTATCTTGTCTTATAGTATTCTGTCTTCGATTCGATTATGGTGTTATTTATATATACTTATCAGATTTTTTATTCGATTATTGTTTTTATATATAGAGTTTTGGTTATTTTGTATCAGAGCACTATTTAAATAAAAGCATATTTAAAAAATAAAAATAATTTTTGCTTCAAATTATAAAAAAAAATCATGGCAATGGTTAAATGATATAGTCACGCTTTCTTTACTATAATAAAATTTTATAGCTAATTATTAGTTTTTGTCACGAGTTAAGATTTATTATAGTAATAGTAATATTTTAGCTACAATAAATTATTTGAATTAAAATATTGTATTTCAACAACTATATTTTGTTCAAGTTACAAAAATATGTTACAGTAGTTAAATGATATAGCCATAGAATTACTTTTTTTTGCTATATTGTAAAAACTCATGTGATAGATTATCCTTCTGCAAATATTTTAATAATTTATTATGACATTATATTTATAATATTAATAGTTTTGTTAAACATGTATTTCATGGCGTTCACATAAATCTTATAGTTTTAATTTTTTATGATTAATTTATTAAAATATACTAATTTAAAAATATAAATTCTTTTACAATATTAGTTTAAAGAACATATGTTTACTAATTACTACTTGTAAAAAAATAATATATATCTTAAATATTTGTTAGAAAATTATGATTCATGCGAGAAATGGAGGAAAATGTTAGAAAAATAAGAAGAAATGATAGATTTGGGAGCATGAAAGGAGGAAAAAGACATTGGTGGTCGAAATGATGAAAAAAATTGGATGACTGATGATTTTTAAAAAAAAATTGGGTCCATCCCAATTTTATTGATAAGCAAACAAAAAATATGGGCTCACATTGAGCATATAAAATTGAGTCCAAGAAGACTTAACAAAAAGAACCAGTTCAAAATGGACCGATATCAGTATATTAATCAACCTTAACCAAGGATTTTCTAATTTAAGCTCTTTCATCTTCCCATTTTTTTCGCCGTAGAGATGTTTCCATGGCCTCCGTCTAAATATTTCCTTCTCATGCATTTCTAGGTTAAGCACATTCTTCATCTTAGCATATCATGACATCTTTCATTAGCTATCAAAGGTAAGCAAAGGTGAACTCTCATGTTGTCTTCCGTAGCCATCTAAGTCTAATAATCTTCTTTTGTGCCTCAGGTGTTTTCTCTGGTGAAAGTTGTAGTACTGAAGATCTAAGGAACCAAAGCTCCACCCGCAGTCTAGTCCATGTTAACTACCGTCAAACTCCTTTAGAAATGATGGTTTCTTTGTCTGATTCCTTAACTCCTTTCCCTCTTCAAAGTCAAGAGGAGAAAAGGGGTTGCTCACACGACTACTGTGACATTCTGCCTATGCGTGCATATGTTATCATCTGACAGATTCTTTATCTCTTTTATTTGCTGGTCTTGAATCACTTTATGAGGGCTGAAAATAGAATAGGCTAGTTAGAATTTGCATAGTGTTTTTCATTCCTGTTTAGGTCCTTTTTGTAAAGATGTTTCTATGCAAACAATGTAATATAGACTCTACTAGCACTAGCCCTATTTACTTTTGTGTATGTTGTATTTGTTTTTATCCTAAAAGAAGGAACTTGATGCTTGTCTATGTTAGTTATCTTTCTTGTTGTACTTGGTAGATTCTTGAATAACCAAAAAATTTGATTATCTTCTATATGTATTGCCATATTAGCTACATAACCAACTAATTGGTTTGCCTCTCTCTATATATATGTCATATGTGTATATTTAGGGATAACATTATGTTCCAAACTTCCTCAATAATCTACACTATCTACCAAGAAACTTTTCACTCCCTATTCAAAATCTTGCATAGACTCAAGGAATCTGTTTTCAATATAATATTTTGAAAATCATGTGAAGCACCAAAAAAAACAGCTTTCCCGATTGCAGTAGCTTCAACAGTTGTATTATTGGCAACACCTATGATGACTGGTGATTTTATTCTTCTTAAAAAGTAATTTTATTATTCCTTCAGTTTTAAAAAGAATAGTCTAGTTTGACTTGACGTGAATTAAAAAAATGAAGAAGACTTTTCAATCATGTGGTCCTAAATTAAAATTATGTCAAATGTATCAAAATGTCTTTTAATCTTGTGGCATTTAATGTGCTATGTGAAAAGTTGAAATTAAAGTTTTGCCAAAAAAATGGTCATTATTTTTGAAACATACTAAAAAGGAAAATATGTCAATTCTTTTTTAAACTGAAGGAGTATATTGTATGACCAAAGTATAATATTTAAAACTTTCAGCTTAGGTGTTAACTTCCCCAAAATCATTAACTCGTCACCTATTAGTATTAATACTAGGTAGGCATTTAGATATGCGATTTTATCTCATGATATGAAATCATAAAATGCAATGAACGTTTGGACATGCAATCGATTTTATTTCATTATTTCAAATCATTTGATGAAAATCAAAATTCTATGAAAAGTTAGATTTAAAAATTTCAAAATCATGACTTCATATTTTTCAATTACAAAAATGGATATACAAGTTTATATTTTATAAAACTATCACACCAATTTATATTACTAACCAGTTATTTCATATGCAAATAAAATCTATAGTTGATATTATTACTCTTATCAACTTTAAAATTGTTTGTATCAGATATAACCATTATTTTCACCAATCAAATTTATAATTCATATTATTACTTTTACATACCTTTAAATCATTTGTATCAGATATAACCATTATGCTTATCAACTAAATTTATAGTTAATATTATTAGTTTTGTCAATTTTTAAATCATTTATATCGAGAAATAGATGCTCAATATAGGAGATTATTCATATTGTATGGGAGGATTATATTAAAAAATGGTTGCACTACAATTCATATTCAATTTTACTTTTTTGTTGAACTAAAATTCAATCAATAAATATTGTATTTTTTAGCATAATTTTGTGATAATATATCAAACTTTTATTTATTTGATAAGATTGTATAAAGTATTTTGGTAATTTTGATAGTTTTTACAACTTATGAAGTTTTATGTTTGTAAATAAAAAAATATCACTTAAAAATTTGCATTGTATATTCAAATAATACTTTAATTTTATTTCAAATAATCTCATATCATAATTTCGTCTTACATGAGTGAACGAGCCCACTCAATGATAATCTACTAAATATATAGGTCAAACACATATGTAGACCTTTAAACTTATACCTAAATTTTATTTTGGTACTCCAACTCACCCTTGTTCCAATTTAACTGTTAGAACCCGCACTTTGGTACGTTGGGACCAATGTTATAATTTTTTGGAAAGTTCAGAATTTACGTGCCAATTTTAGAAATTTCAAAATGATTATGTGTATAAGCTTACATGTGTGTACACAAATATAAAATCTTGAACATGTATTTTTTTTTATAACAAGAAGTATTTATTTCTAGAACTTGGGTAATTGTTAATTTTGGATTGGATGGTGTGGTAAGTGGGCCCCAAAGCTTATCTTATGTACATAGGTGTATGCTATACCA